>OY735200.1:63936350-63988850 GCA_963457665.1 Thysanoteuthis rhombus
TCTTCAGGCGAATCATCCATCCCAGACGATCTATCACACATCATTCTAGATAAGTTTCTACATGATATAACGCAATTCATAATTCATTTTGTCGGCCCGAATATGTTCATTTCATAAATATCAATATCTGTGTGTGCGTGTGTTTAGAAATGGACATATTTGGACCGAGAGAATACATATACATATATATGTGCATCAAGACACGGAGATGTTCAGCCCAACATAATAAATTGCGTTGTATTATGTAGAAACAGATTTGAAATGATTTCCCTTCATTACACGGTTAATATATCACTCAAAGTAGACAACGTAAGTAAAATAAACAATTTAAGAATTTTGGCCTTTGCATTACCGGCAGCTGTTTAGCTCAATGGTAAGAGCATTACTAGGTTCAAGCGGCTACCTTATCGATGGCAGGTTCGATCCCCGCTGCAGCTACGTTTTCTTTAGATGTTTATTCTATTTTTGTTGTCTAAATTGAGTGATATGTTAACCGTGTAATGATAGGAAATCATTCGAAATAAGATTCTACGTAATATAACGCAATTTATAATTCATACATATATATTGGGTGTAATACAAATATGATAATGCATATATGTATGTGTGCTTGTGTGTGCTTGTGTATATTCATATATGTATATAACGAAGCGTAAAAGTTCGAAAATCAAAAAGGGCAGCACGCTGTAAAGATCATAACAAAACGTGAACTCATTTCTCCCAATTATTAAATACAATTAAGAATGAAATAAATTTGTTTGGGAATACACACACACACACACACACACACCAACACACACACGTGTATGTATATATATAGAGAGACTATATTTTGTAGACTTACATTCGTATGTTTACTTCGGGCACAGGGGTACGAAAACTGAGCTCTCAGAAAGATTGAATCTTTTTGCAATTGATTATGTGACCAAACTGTTAAAAATCGTACTATGAGATGCGCCCCCATATCTACTAAATTAAGCTCAATCGGTTCATCGACTGATTAGTAAAAGCATTCAACTGACTTGTAAAAGCTTTCGAGATCAACTTGACCATCACACGCAAGCAGATATCTTGGTGGAACGCAGTTTTGCTTTTAATTTCACAAAACCGTGCCATGGTAATCAACTGAGGATCCTCTCAAGAAAAATTCACTTATAAATTTTGTGTGAATACAACTTGTTACTTTCACTTTACAAAGTAAAATCGTTAGTTTTTACTGCCATAAAGCTTTATACATATGTATATATATATATATATATATATATATATATATATATATATATAGATAGATAGATAGATAGATAGATAGATAGATAGATGTAGATATATAGTGTGTGTCTGCGACATCCCAAGTAATTTATAATAACTAGCAAGGAATCCTCTTCCCCCATAGAAGATAAAATACTGAGATCAACAACTAAGCAAGGAAAAGAAAAAAGGAAAATAATTATAAATAGATAAAGACGAAGGTTTTCCACTCAGAAAAATAAACATACCCCCCAATGACGTCTCAAATAAATCAAATCGTTCTTCTGGAGAAACCCTAAGAGGACGAAAACTTAAACGTGTTTGTGTAGCAAATCCATTATTTCACCATGTTTAAAACTCAACTTCAACTTTTCATGGTTTTAAGTTGTGTTTGGAAATTTATTGGTGTAAGAAAGTGGAATTTTGTTACTGCATTAATACTTTTTTTGTCTATTTAATGTTAAAATATTCTTGGTTATTGTTTTTTTTTTATATACGTTTATACGATTATATCACCACAATATGCCGGTACACACTTTTCTTACTGTCCCAGTTTTCTTCAAAATTTTCTGATTTTTCGAAATGCCATTTATAACTCCTAGATAGACAATTAGATTATAGATTATTAGATTATAATGATTTCATTGCTGATTATCAATACGAGATGACAGATTAACAAAAAAATTATTACAAAATTCAAGTCGTTTGTAAAAACCAATGTTTCAAGATTTTTAAAAAAATCAAAATTGGATAGAAATAGAACCCCCAGCCTAAAACCTTAATAACCAACTTTTTCACGACTGATAAATTCTATGAAGAGATGAAGGAATTATGGATTGAAAGCAGTAGAAATTACTTGCGAAAATTTCTAATCTATTTTCAAGACTGTTTTTGTTCAGGAGTGCCCATTTTTTTTTCAATTACATTGAGTGAATCAATCAGTAAATAGTGAGATTGGTTAAAAAATAATTTTTAAAGCTTACTTTGGTTAAGGTTTCAATTACCGTCATCGGGTACCAGATGACCTTTACTGAAGTTGGATAGTTTAAAATTGTATTATATATAATATGAACTGTAAAGAGTGAGACAGACTCGGGAGTAAAGTGTTTTGAAGTTGGGTTTATTTATCTGTAGATGTTTTTTTTGCTGTTGATAATGGTCCAGACATGTTTCGGGAGGTATTCCCAACTTCAGTAGTATGCTGTGCGAGTATGTGCTTTTATATATATATTATATACATATATATTTATACAGTATATGTGGTACAAATCAGGCAAGCAGTATAACATAATATAATAATATATCAATAATATAAAGCCACTTCTGAAACGTAATGGATTTATTTCATAGAGTGCTCGATACATACACCATTTCACTTATGAAGTTAAGTTGTTTTAGAGTAGAGCTGGAAATAAATAGTAGAATGTGGATTCGCTACACAAACTAGCTCATGTTTCTGCCCTCTTCGGGCTTCATCATCACCTGATGAGGCCAGCAGAGTGCAGAAACATGAGCTAGTTTGTGTAGCGAATCCACATTCTACTATATATATATATATATATATATATATATATATATATATATATATATATATATATATATATATATATATATATACCACACGCAAGACGTCGCATATATATATATATATACATATATATATATATATATATATATATATATATATATATATAGAGAGAGAGAGAGAGAGAGAGAGAAAGAAAGAAAGGAGATGGAGAGAGAGAAAGTGAGAATGAGAGACATGTATGTATGAATCGGTTTGTAGATTCTCATTTGTTTATTTATATGTGTGTTAGTTTCTGAGAATAACAATGTTACAACGTGTTTTCATGCCTGATTCTATGTATGTATAGTTATATGTATGCGCATGCACACAGACGTATACATCAATAGAAATGTTGTTGGATTTTTTTTATTACTTTCCATCGATCTATAAGTCAGACATTTCCTTTCAATTATTGAAATGTTGAGAATCCTTACATACCATATAATGTAGATGAAAAATTCGAAGGACCTTAGCTATTCGAGGGATTACGAAAATTCAGCATATTCTAGGATCTTCATTCACAAGTGGTCAGTCTTTCCGGGGTTAAAAGTGACCAGTCTTTTCGTGGTTAAAGTATATCAAAGAGGTATATATGATTCCGGTCAGTAGGTTATGACATATTCTGTGATTTAATTACATATACACATGCGAAAGTGGGAGAAGATTACAAAAGAGGAGAGATGAATAGGGAGAAAATGAGACACAGTTCAAATCCAATAAAGTTCACGAATGTCTGCACATGTCTACTGAAATCCTTATCTCATTGGTACCCATGAACAGACGAGCGGAAGGGAACGTACGTTTCTGAGCACAATTATGTCTATATGTTTCTCTCCTCTTATCTAGATTTTTCAGGGGTTTCTTTTCTGTATCCCTTGATACAAATCCACCGAAAACTGTTTTTATAGTTTACTCACATCGTGTTGACGAAGCCAATCTATCTGCCAAGACATCCGTCTAATAGCAAAATGTTTCTTTGAATACAGATCTCAAATTCAAGCTTTCCAAGATTTTAAGCTGATATGTGCGGTGTCAAAAACTTAATCTCTGACAAAAAAAACAAAAAAAAATATTTGCAAAAAAAAAAAAAAAATCTTAGCATGAAGTTGTCAACTTCAACTTGTTTACTTTAACTCCCAGGCATTTCTCCTGGATTGCATTTGACCAAACAATATTTGAAAATATTCTTTCAAATTTCAGCGTATTTTGATTCTTATTATTCTTCGCATTGCGCCCGTTCCGCTTACGAAAGGCTGCTATAGGAACGCTTTACTTTCAGATTGCAAGAAAAAAAAGTGCATATTCGAAGCTTAAGCTGGTCTGGCTCTGGAGCCAAGGTTGTGGAACATTCGCTGGAAATCAAACTCACTAGCAATGCTTGCAAGACTAATCTACTCGTTCTATACCAGGTGTTTTTATGTCATTGAAATGTAAAATAAGAGACGCCCGTGCGGGATTAATACACTTGTCCATCGGTCATGAACACAGTGTGGATCAATTTTCTCATTTTCGACTTTTGTACTTTTCTTTTTCATTTAAAAAGTAGTCGTGACAAAATACGCTGACAACATGATCTGTTGTCCCTGCTGTAAATGTCCATTGTACTAACAACTGGTCTATTGATTTCAGAAGTCACGTGGCCCTCTTACTCTCGTCTCATGGATTTTATACCCCCCCATCCCTCACTTCATGTAACAAAGAGAGGCTCACTTCTCTTTAATCTCTTTATTTTTTATTTATTTTCATTTTATTTATATCTATTGCCTTAGACAATGATCGCACACACCTGGTGGTTTGTTTGTGTAAATTCACTCAATGTATAGGTACACATGTACGCCAGTTTTCTTTTTCAGTCAAACGAAATATGCAGTTACTTTTATATTATGTAATCACTTAGAGGGTCTGGTTCATTTTCTCTTCGGATTCCCGACATTGATTTTCCCGCACGTTGATTGGCTGACTTATCACATGGTTGACTCTTCATTTTCTCGATTTTCATTCTCCCGAAAAATGAAAGACAATTTAAGTAACTAAAAAACTTTTTCTAAAATTAGTGATGAGGGTATATTTACAATTTATGAAAAACAAAACAAAAAAAATCTATTGTAAAATTTGCAAATGTACTCTTTATTTGCGATAAAACTTGGTATTTATAATACATTTCGAGTACAAGAATTATGGGAAAAAAAGATTTCATTTCCGATCATATGCGATAGTACGATTTGTAAATTCATTTCATTTCAGGTATTTGGGTTAACAGAGATAGGTAATCGTATGGTTACCTCGCTCAGATGGTGTAATGATTATCACATGTGCCTCGCATACGGAATATCACGGGTTCGAATCCTGGTACGTGCTAAGATTTTCGACTGCTGTGTCACCTTTTATAAAAACAAATATTTCCATTACCTAATTGGTAGTCTGGCTACCATAATGGAGTCTCCATGGTAATGGGACATTCTTTATAAGTATACAAAAATGTTGCACACGACATAGTTTTAATGTTGGGAATATTCTTTAACCATCGTATGTAAAATCATTTTGAGTAATCCAAACTCTTCATGGGACAAATTTCACTATGTACTCAGCAGCTAATTGAGTTCACTCAATGCGGTGTGGTTAGAGTGGAAGGTATGAGTCGGCCCTCTTACCAATTATGGTCGCATTCCCCCGAGAAGAAAGAGAGTATACCTTTGACAGTTGGGGGTAAGTGACCATGCGTCCTCTCTTGCTGCAAGTGGCATCAAGTAGTGCAAAAAAAAAGCTGCTTTAAATCCTTTCCCGTTGGACGGCGTAGACTATTTTGGCGAGAATTTCTCAAAAGAAGCGGTAGCAATACAATTTATGAATTGACTTATTTTTCTATAATGAATTCTCTTCTTTTTTTCGCCATTAACCCTAATGAAAGCACAAGCACTTGCGATTTTTTTCATCTTTAAAACCACGTTCGAAAAAAGCAAGACTGGTTTTGTCTAATTTAAATTTTTTTAAAGAATTTCATGTTTTTTTTTTATATAAATTAAACACCCATAAAACAAACGTTTTTGAAACTGACAAATATTCTGATGGAAGGAAAGTATGATGGTTTGAACACAAACATTCTTTTGGAGACTGGATATGAATTAGGAGAATTCATCTGGAAAAAACAGAACTAAATGATAATTTGTATTGATACTGCTTCACTTAAAATATTTTTGCCAAGATCTGTAAAAAATAATCCACGCTAACCAAATGAAACATACTGTACATTTACAAATTTTACCGAAAATGCTTTTTTCCATGCATTGGAAGTATCTTTTTCAAGCCAACCGGTTCTTCTGTAAATAATAAACTATGAAAGAAAGACCTGTTCAATAACTCAAATTGTCTCCCTTTGTTTTTCGGTAAAATGAAGAGTCGGCCTGTCGATGCGCGAGAAAATCGACGCTGGGAATCTGAAAGTCGGAAGAATTGATACCACTCTAACTTAACTAGGTCAAGTATATAAGTATTCTTTTTTTTCCCCGGAAAATTGAACACTTTTGTGTTGTGGATGTTGTTACCGTAACATTTCGGCAGATTTCTCATGTCATCGTGTATCATGAAAGAAGAGACCCTCATTTTCCTTACAAATCATAAACCTGAAGAAGACAGACCAGATGGGCCAGCCAAAACCTTGTTATAAGAGCATCAATCGCAATATGAAGGTGAACTTTTCAAACCTTGTAATGTTAATGACTCAAAGACAGTATATATACATACATATATATATATATATATATATATATATATATATATATATATATATATACTGTCTTTGAGTATATATATGTATATATATATATAATTTGACATGCATATGTGTGTATGTGTGTGTATGTGTGGTTACGTATAGGTGCGTGTATTACTGTTAATTTTCCTGACACAAATGCAAAATGTTCAGACATCATTAGCATCAGTAGCAGCCCTTAAGCGTCCGTCATTGGACATAGAACTCCCCCAAGATCTGTCAGACCCCTCTATCGTGGATGTCACGGAGCCAATACTTACAGATCTTGTCTAGTTCAAAACGCTATCTTATTTTTTGTCGGCTCCAGTTTTGCTTATGATTTCTGGGGATCTACGTTGCGAGTTGTGATGTCCATCAGTTGTCTGACATTCTTGTAACGTGACCAGCCCATGAGATATTATCACGTCTCTGATATACTGTGTTATCGTGATCACTCCATGTGAGGTTGAGCACGATTCTCTCCAGTGCAAATTGCATGGTTTTCAGTTTGAGGATCAATCTTTTGATTAGGTTCCAAGTTTCAGCTCCACAGGTCATTATCAGAAAAATGCACTAGCTGTATACCTTTTTTTAGACTAATGCAATTGTTGTTAAAAGTTGGACTCGCTCTATCGAAAGCTTGTCAATCTAAAGTTATTCCTCTTTTGAGGATTTCACGGAGATTTGTTGTCCTAGGTAGATTTAGTGGTCTATTTTTTCTGCCCAGATTTTGATCGCTGTGTCACCCCCTATCAAATCAAATCATCCCATTACCAAATCGGTAGTTTGGCTACCATAATGGGATCTCCATGGCAATGGGACATTCTTTACAAGTATACCAAAATTATGCCCATCATATGACAGTGTTTTAATGTTGGGAATATCCTTTAACCATCGTATGTAAAATCGTTTTGGGTAATCCATACCTCAGCAGTTCAACGAGACGATAGGAAATTTACGATGTCTCTCGTCACATACGTGTAAAGAATGCTGACAACAGCCATTTAACCTTTGAACTGCGTTGATAGACAGGGCCTGCTCGAGGGTCCCTGGTGCTCCGGGCACGCTGAACATCACTGCCCTTTAAAGCATTATTATCTTATTCATTTACTCACTTATTTACTTGCGACATCATTTCACCCGATTTACCTACCTCCAAAGGCCTCAGCTATTGCGAGCGCTATATCTCACCAAACTAGCTATGTTTGATTGAGCTTGTTCGCCAATTGTTGGTCTTACTGTCACCACAACATGCAACTGTCAGATATTCTTGAAAAATCTGACTCCGCACCAGGAAAATTTCTTATTTCTTTTCTTTTTTAATTCATCTATTTTCCCGTTTTCCATTTGCATTTGGAAAGTCCTACTGGTCCAGACACATGACAGACAGCTCCCTCGTACTTGGCGGCAGTCTGGGTTTCCGGTACCTCTGGCTGTTCCTATGACAGGTAACAGACACCCACTTTAAACAAATGTATTTTCAGTATGTTTCAAGTGAAACGTCAAAAATTTTTCTTTTTTTTTTCAAAATCTAGTCAAGTAATTATTAAATGAACAAATTATCCTATATTCCAACAATCACTCACTTGAAAAGATTCCATCGATGTGTTATTTTTATATAAACATGGGGGGTTCTTGCTCAACTAAACTTGCTAGCTTTTGGATTTTATTCAAAATTTTCAAGCAAGCTGTTCAACTACATTCTTTAAAAATACAACAAAGACTGTAAATCAAAAGCGATTTTTGGACGATTGAAACACTTTTTGTTGTTGGAAAGACACCTGAATCCCACGGTATATACGTTGCTACCTCAGGAAAAAGAGGGGATTTAATATACCACCATCACATACGGATAGCACACCTGAAGAAGGTCGTAGAATAAAACGACCGAAACAAACAGCAAGAAAGAGTTCAATCATCCGAAAAACTCTGTGAATGTTAATGACCCTTCTCAAAACTATAAGCAAACAGCGGCGAATATTTAGATCAAATATTAACATCTATATATTTGTATATATTCAACTATCTATATCTATCAATATGTATATTTTATGACTCTCAATGCCTATAATGATATCTTTTGAAGAGTACTGATTTCTAAAGACTTAGCTAGCAAAGTTTGTCACAAGCTTCAAGGATGGAGCTCCCTAATAATGGCGTCTGAGAGCCATAGGCTTTTCACTCGGCTGTGAATACGTCCGATCACTTTCAAATCTTGCATTTAAGGGTAAGCTCGTTCGATTACCTGGAAGAGAGAAACAACTCTTTATTGCATATGAAATGTTCCATTTCTTTGACACTAAATCACACTGACTCTACTGGCGTAAGTTACTTCACAACACACAAAAACATTACTAATTTTACTGGAGCAATAAAAACTAGATGGATGGCCAAGCTTTTGACAAGTTGCAATATGCACTCAACAACTACTATTTACCGGACGACAAATTTTTGTTGGTTTTTCAAGGAGCGGAGTATTGCAAAAAATTTAAGTTTATGTAATAAAACTGAACAGAGAATAATAGCAGTTCGCCAGAGGTTAATTTTTCACAAATGTTTTAGACTTTCGTACTTCAGTGCTTCAGGGTTAGGGATAATGGTGTGTATTCCTTTCCGTTTTTTTTAATTTTTTTTTTGTTTTTTTTTTCTCTTTTCTTTTCATAACACATCTTTAATATCATTGATATTGCACTTGAGATCACTTCACAGCACGAAAAAGTTTATATAGACAACCTACTTTGTATATAGTAAATATATTAGGTTTGAAGCAACTGGAGGACCGGCTTTCAGTCAAATATTGAATAAACAAACATGACAGTAATATTATGACAGTTCTGACGGCTTTGAAGTCATAAATGTTCATTGTCCCGGTAGCACCAAACACCGTTGCTTTTGTCCTATTGTTTGATTTAGTGTTTCTTGGGCATTCAATTGACAGGGAGTGTCGATTCGGCTGCTGAAAACAAGCGAATAAACAGCTCCACTGTCCAGGCACCTACTTCAACTTATAATTCGATAATTGTGCCCGGAATCATTGGACTAGTAAGAAATTTTACGGAATTCACGCCGAGAAAACGAGAACAAATACGAATCCTACGAAATAAACAACATTAACTGAAGGTTTGCAAAACACAATGAGGGTTTTGAGATATGTACCACAGTGCTGTGGCGCTGATGTTAATACTGCGATATTGCAACGAAGATGATTTTTTTTAATTTTAAAGATGTGGTGGGCGCCACACTTCGAAGCAGTGGTTAGTGATCTAGTCAAGAACACCACTAAATAAGAGAGAAAGACAAAGGGAGAGAGTTCCTCACTGGTTGCTCATACTTATGGCCTTGTGCCTGACTAAGCTAAGCTTTTAAATACTTATCATTCCCGTGGTTGTTCTCGTTGCTTATTAGGTTATAAAGCATTATTATGACGTGGGTTTTAGCTGTACCATGCATTAGTCAAATCATAATAACTACAATATTAACAAGAGTAAGACTGATGATTGCTATTGTTATTATTATTGTTGACATTTTTGTTGGATCATCATTTGAGACGTAAAATAAGATGATAGATTTTGTTGATAAAAGCAGAAAACGATATAAACTGTTTGTCATAGTGACTGTTTTGTCCATGTTGAGGAGTAAATCTCACAGATGAAGGAGAAATGCGTCTATCTCAATAAAATAGCTGTGTCTCTCTGTCTGTTTGTCTGTCACTGAGTCTCCCCTCAAACATTGACGTAGACTGACCAATTTAGCTCAACTATACGTAGTGAACTTGGGGGGAACAATTTGAACTATTTGTTTTGTTTTTTAATGTTTGAAGGTCTTCAGAAGGTGTTTTTTTTATTAACAATGTAACTATATTGAACCCTTATTTTCCGTTCAATTATTTTTCCTTTTCTTATCTTCTTATCAACTGTCTCCCTTTGTCAGTCACTTTGTCCTCAACGAAAAAAATTAGACGGCAACTTTCAATAGTCTGACTGTGGAAATTAAATCATTTCATCAGGAGGGAATCACCGGAGCTAAAAATATGCTATTTTTCAAAATCATTCTATTCAATAAAGAAGGTATTTTAGAATTTTAATTGAATTAATAAAAAAATTAATATCATTATTCATTTATTTAATTGTATACTTACAAGTTTAGAATTTACTTATCATTTATTTACAATAATTAATGAACCATTATAATATGAAATGTAATAATTTATTTCATGTGATAATATGTTATGATATATGATAGATGTAATTTATAATATGTAATGACGTGTACACACCAAAATCAATTAGGAATTCTCTATGCATCTTTCTGTCTGCTTCTTCGTCTTATAGTTATATAATACGATAAAATGGCTTCGGCAGAAAACGAGTGATCGTCTTTGTGATCTTGTGAAGTTTTACAATTTCAAATGTTGTTTTCTGTCAAACGTTTTAAGCAAAAATTATTCGTTAAATCAGATCGAAATTAAAAAAATGCTTTTTTCCTATCAATCCGTGAAATGGAAAGTCAATAAAAGATGAAGAAGATGGATTAGTCATTGATATTTACTAAGCGTAGTTTAGTAGCCAAATGAGTAAAAATGGTGATTCGAAGATCGTTTTGTGCCAGTTTTCCAAGTTAGGAGAGTCTCCTTGTCCTGTAAACGTACATTCGAAATAATGTTTTCTTTTTTGTTCTGTTCTTTTTATGTTAACTTGAACTCTTGATGGTGGCGCTAATGGCAAATACGCAATTATTTTAACCCTGAGGCAGGCAGACCATCTGACTGAAACAACAGGAACGAATTAGCGTTTCCATGTTCTCATAGATTTTACAATTTCAAGATGTGTTTTCATTGTGGTCAAACCTTTCAAGCGAGAAGCATTCTTAATTCTTGATGCTGAGATCAGATTTTAGTAATGTTATTGTTCCTGTCAAACGGTGATATGAAAAGTCCAAGCGGTATTATTATTTTACATCAGGCTGACTCTTTGTTTTTATATTTTTGTTTATGTTGTTTGCTGTTATTTCTTAAGATTTTTCGGTCTGAGGCTTTCAATATGATTTGATGCCTTCCTAATTGTCCCAGTCGTCGCGTAACTTGTCATCTTTATATTCTGCTTCAAAACAAAGGGGAAGAAAATTGGACGATTGCTACTCTGTGTGTTCCGCGGTGTCAGTCAAGTGTCACTGATACTGAATTATAAATAAGAGCGAAAACAAGTTTATAAAGTATAATTCTGTCAGGCATAATCGAAGGGGCAGGTGACCGGAAGGAAGAAGGGGGGAACGAAAGAGATAAAGAAGAGAAGGAAGCGAGATAGAAAATGGAAAATAGATTAGGATCAGAAAGAAACAATGAAAGTTAGATGGAGGGACGAACTCTGGAAGGGAGAAAAAGGGAGAAGGAAGAGAGAGAGAGAGAGAAAAAAAACTGTTCAGGAATTGAGCTATTTCTTCTAACATCTTGGCATTCATTTCCCGGATATATTTGCTTTTGCTGAATATATTTACTTTTTGTTGCAACAAGATAGTTGCGTTTCCACGAAACCACGCAGTATGAAAATCGCAATAAATATTTGCGTTTGATAAAACCGTGCTCTTAGTCGTCAATAACATTACGATCAGATTTTGTTGACGAAATACGTTTAATAACAAAATAAAGGAGAAGAACCACGTCAAAACAATCAATCTTGCTGATCGAGAGGAAACTATAATGATTTCCTTTTCTTTCTTTGCTCCTTGGTCTATGAGCAAGCCGTACTCGTAAACCTTCACAAAACGTCGAAATTCTTCTTCAGTCGGACAATACTAGGATTTTACTCCATCTTTAATCTATAGACACTTTATCCGCTAAATGAACACCAACAGAAAAAAAACTATTGAATTAATGAATTATGATAAGCAAAGACTGTATAAATAAGTCAGTCTTTTTGGTGTGCGTCATCTTAAAACAATGATTAGTTAGCTAGCCTCGTTGACCATTATTACAATAGTGAATTCGATCATCGATGTGAGTTTTGTACTCGTTGCTTTGTGGCAGACTAAGCAAAACTTAGTAAATATCAATAAGCCAATCTGATCATGAAAACGTGTTACAAACGGGTAAAAATGAAATGTAAGCCTTGTAATTAATTATCAAAAAAAGACAGTATCGATTCTTTCACTAGCGTCCAGGATATACCTATTCGTCCATGATAATCAGAGATTAGGGTGACTCACCTCCTGCAATAGCGGGGTAGTTTGGAATCAATGGAATTATTTGGGATAGGATAAAATAGTGAAGGCCTTGTCCACGAAAAGATTTTCTCGACACTCTATCAGCCAACGAATCTTTTTTTAATAGTAAATTTGCTACGGCTAAAATGGCGATTTGGTTAATTTGCATACTAGAGATTCTGATGAATTTTTGTAATGTATTCAATTTGTTGATAATCATCTAAGGTAAAAGATAAAGACGTTAAAATACTATTTTGATAAAAAAGAGCAGTTGAATTAATTGGATTTTTTGGTTTTCTGTGGCAGTGCTATCGGAATTAGAGACTGGTTATTTTTTTTTCTGAACAAGCATTAGTTATCTGATTACTATGAACCAGCAATCTGCATATTTTTTTGTAAGAGGGGCTCTCTTTCAGATTTTCATGAGGTAAATATGAGCTGTACTTTGCTTATGAGGTTCGAAGATTCGTCGTAGTACAGAACGTAGTGAACTCGTTTCACAAACTTTTTAATTGATAATGATTGTTTCTTAGCTTTATGACATTTCGGATACGAGGGGAAAGCTGTTCTGATGAAAGTCATTCTTTTAAATATCGTGACGTAAAGCAGACTTCCGGATGCCTGTATATCTAAACGTACATGCGCAGAGATGATACAAATTACTTCCGTGATCTTTTACCAGACTTTACTAAGCTTAGTAAATATGTACATGCCCCCCCTCAGAGTTAGCGAACAATTCCGGTAGATCATTGTATGATTTTATATAGTTCTTTCTACACTGGCTGCCAAATTATAGTGGCCCTGTGCCAGGCTGATCTAAACTGAGTAAATATCTGCATATAGACTAATATGAGCAAAGTGCAAGAAATGAATAGATAAACAATTTTCATGCCGTTGAGGACAAGAGCTATTTAATTGTCACCCCGCTTGGGAAATTGTGAAAATACAATGCAACAAGGCAGAGTTCAGTTATTTTCAATTAAAGCTTTTATTGGTGAAATTTCGCACATTCCAATGGTTAACTATGTCATCGGACACTTTTATTCTGTACCACAATTTCGAACCAGCTCTTGTGAGTCGATCATTAATTTCATCGCAGACAGTCAATTTCTAAACTAAGTGTATATTTTTCAATTTCTCTTTTTGTTTTCCCACGGCTTTTGAGTTTTGGCGTATACAGACACCAAAGGAAAACATGTCGTTATTACGTTGTAATGGAAGAAAGGAATGGAAAAAGCGAAGGATACATATACTAAAAAGAAAAAAAAACAAGAATTCGTGCTTGTCTCGCAAGCTACAAAGAATGAGTGCGATCCCTGTCTAGTTCTCTGAGATGAGTTTACCTTGAAAAATTATTTGTTACGTGAAATAAATGTTGTTTTTTTTAATAATTACTCTACGAATTTATTGATGTACCTACGTATATAAGCTCTGTCTGGAAAGTATCCAACCATTTTAAATGGCTCAAGAACTGGTTGCGTGATCTTGATGTAACTTGGCAACACTCTCTGTGTGATCGTTGCATTCACAATGACTTAGTCCACTTTTTCCTTTACGTCTCGTGCGGGTTATTTTTTTTGCAAAAAATCGCTTCATACAGGTCTGCTCCTCACCTTCCGTACAACCAAGATTTGGCTCCTTTCAACTTCTGGCTTTTCCTAAAGAAATTTAAGCTAATGGCGATCAAAAAAAGAAAAAGAAAAAAAAAAGAAGCACTTTGCAGACTTGGAAAATGGAGATGGTACTGGGGAAAATGTGTGAGGTCCCTAAAGTGCTGCTACCCTAGGTAACCTATTTTCCCGTTTATAATAAATAGTTGGATATATATATATATATATATATATATATATATATATATATATATATATATATATATATATATATATATATATAGGAAGTGCATTCGCTACGCAAACAAGCTTATATTTCTGTCCTCTCTGGGCCTCATCAAGCGAATGATTGTATCTGTTTTTAGATTCTAGTTTAGGGAATTGGGTGAGAGTCTTGTGGGTGTCACTATGAGTAAGGGGAGTTATTCATTTTGTTCTGTTGTTTTTAGTAGTGTGAATGTTTTTGTTGGTGGTTGTAAGTTACATGTCAAATATTGTGAGCTAGGAATAGGAATTATCTATGAATGGATGCTTAATAGTTTTCTGAGGGATGTTCTTACCTTGAATGTATTGAGCACTGTATAAAATAAATCCATCACTTATCAGACATTGCTTTATATTATGCTATATTGCTAACCGTACCATATGTACTATATATATATATATATATATATATATATATATATATATATATATATATATATATATATATATATATATATATATATATATATCATGTGAAGGAAGTTGATTTGGAAAAGCAAAGACTTGAGGCAGATTAGTACAAAGTCTCAATTGATGAGTAACGTTTTGTCTGAAATTTGGACTTCTTCAGGGCTTCTAGCTAAGAATGATATGAGAAAGCTACAAGTCTACCATAAGTGTACATCAAACAAAGCATTGTGGTAGTAATGAATTTTACTGTCAATGACATCGTTGTGGAAACAGATTTTATTGAAGATTTGAACATTAACTCTTTATGTAAAATTCTGTAGTAGAATGTTTTCTTTAGGAATAATGTATTTACTAAGCTTAGCTTCATTATGCACAATGATATAATTGTTAAGCACCCAATAAGAAGAAAACCCACTGTAGGAACACTGACCAGCCATCACTCTACGAATGGCGTCCTTATATATGATATGTATGCGTTCTCATTACGCTTTTATATCAACGTTGCGTAAGGATTCGTAACAATGTCGTTTTATAACTCTTTATTTCTAGTTATTCGCTTATTCACATATTTATATGTATCTTTTCTCCCAAATAAGCATTAATCTCTTCAGGCAAACAGAGAGGGGGGGGGGGAGAAAGAATAGATAGATTGATATCGATTCTCACAAAATGTAGACATTTATAGTCCTAAATGTATTTTTTTAGAAAATGCGCGTAGCAGTTATCAAGAATCAAAGAGTAAAGGGACAACCTCTGCATACATGGGTACGTGAATATCATGTACCCATACGCTCTCTCACGCATATATATATATATATATATATATATATATATATATATATATATATATATATATATACTGATATATCTATCTATATATACTGATATATCTCTCTCTATATATACATATACTGATATATCTATCTATATATACTGATATATATATATATATATATATATATATATATACTGATATATCTATCTATATATACTGATATATATATATACTGATATATATATATATATATATATATATATATATATATATATATATATATATATATATATATATATACTGATATATCTATCTATATATACTGATATATCTATCTATCTATCTATCTATATATATGTGTGTGTATATATATATATATATATATATATATATATACGTACTGAGATATCAAATAATGCATGTGCATAGGGAAAACAAATTCATGAAGGTTTATGGCTTGTTCAAATAATTGCGCCCGTTCCTGACTTTCTGCTTTTTTTCATTCGTTCGGTGTTGTTGTTGCTGTTTTTCTTGCGGAGAAAACGAGATTACAAGAATTAATTCCGCTGGTTTCCCCGATACTTTGTAGGAAATTCCCATTTATGGAGAATTGGATTATAGCCTTTTCATCTTGCATAGCGTTCGAATCGACGGTTCAATAACAGCCATAAACAACAACAGAAGAGCTTTCATCTTAATTTTAGTTGCTTTTCATTGCAACCACTCAACCGACAATCAACGGCCGCCAGTAAACAGCGTGGATCGAAAACAAAGGTTATTCCCTCGTGCTTGGTTCATATTTCGGTCAAATATTAATACAGGTATTCGGTCAAGTTTCGTTGAAACTTGTTGAAATTTTTTGTTCTCTGTAGTTGAACAACCGTTGCCATCAAAGATGGCGAAGGGTTCTATCATTTTCATACGGACATGTGTTTGCCTGTTTATGCGTTTGTGTTACAGCGCCCTAGGCTATACCGTTTTATCTACAGACATGAAAATTGATATCAATACTCACCTGAACCGCTTCTAAAAATGTGTTTTTCTTTTCTTTTTCTTTAAGCTTTTTTTTTTTAAAAACCTTTTTGGGTCCTTATTTAGATAGGTTTATTGATAGCATCTAGATTCTCCAGAGTCTAGATATTTCTAGATGATTTTTACACTATTTCAGATGTTTTCCTGTGAAAAACATCAGTGATGTCATAAATAGAATTTATTCTGACCATATGTATCGTTTGATTTGGAGTCATGTAAAAAAAAATTCAATCCAACAGCGAATATGGTCGGAATGGATAATGTTTAAGACATCACATTTTTGACGTGGCGGTTGTTCAATTATTGACTGCGAAGGCGAGTTCTATCCTTGCTTTCATTCGTTGAATAATCTGTTTGAGCGTTATTTCTGATTAAACTGAAAAATCCCGAGAAACTTTTCATAGCCTCCGTTTTGGAGATGGCTTAGATTTTTTATTTAGACAAGCAGACCATAAGTACTGTGGTATGGTCGATCCTCGTCTCACAGTAATGACTTTGTGCCAGACTAAATTGAGCTTAGTAAGTGCCTCTACGAACGTTCAACTGCAATACTTCGGATTTTTTTTTTTTCATGAATAAACCTGTATAGTCGTATGCAAAAAGAGTTATATTTGTTCATTTACTTGTAAACGAAAGGCATTAGTACTTTAGCTCGTAGTTCACTTGCTCTAAACATTCCCGTCAGCCTGCCGTTGCAGCTGACACAGATAAGCGTCGATTTCATTCAATTGGACAACGGTAGGATCGAGCCATTGTAATGAATGATCGAGTCTTTCAGGGCTTATTCGGTGAACGGGATGGTTATGACTCACGATGGGTAATTAAAGTAGATGTATTATTCTCCAAATCTTGTGAATCTCCTTTTTCCCCGATGCTAGAAGCGATAATATCTTAATTTTCTATTTCTCTTTTTTTATTTTGTTCAGAACACCGACGTACGTTAAAAGAAAAAAAATTTTTGATACACGCTTAGACTTACATAATGCGAATAATTGTGCAGCAGACTAAACGTTCAAATACAGTGTACATTAGTTTGAATGCACGCAATTTGGATACATATTTGCGTAGAGACCAATACACATATTCACGTGTACATAGATATACGCTATTTACTACTTCAACGAACGACAACAACGGCCCGCGGGATGAATTCTCATTCTCTCTGGTCTACCGATTCCATTGAATATGCGATGTTGCGTACAATAATTCTTTTTTGTTTTCTTTATCTATCTTTGGCCCGTGAGCACTGAATTTCAGGATCCAAAAATAGAGCAGAGGCTTCATTTTTGCATTGACCTTAACGAATCAATGTTTTACAACTAAAATGTTTTAACACTACGCACAAGAAGATCCCGTTAATCCTGAAAAGAAGGCTATACAATGCATCCTCCCGATAGTCTCTTATGGATCTGAAACATGGAACCTAACCAAGAGACAGACCTGCAAATTGAGAACCATGCAGCATGCGCATGAGAGAATCACGCTGGGCCTCACATGGAGAGACCACAAGACAACACAGTATATCCGGGAGGAGACATGGGTCAGGGACATCATAGAATCCATTGAAAAACTCAAATGGCAATGGGCTGGCCATGTCGCACAAATGGCAAACAACTGATGAACATCGCAACTCACGACATGGATCCCCATAGATTACATGTGTAACAGAGGCCGGTAGAGTATTAGATGGAGAGATAACCTAGACAAATTCAAAGAGTACTGGCTTCACGACGCTCACGATAGAGAAGTGATGATGATTCCTTTTATTCTAAAAATATACAAACATTTGGAACACAATTTGACAATATTCTGCCTGCCACCACACACACACAAAAAGAATTTCACGGTTCCCATTTCACAATCCCCCTCTATATTTTATATAAGCATATACTCCGATAATGAAAAATATCATCCATAACCTTGTATGGTCATTGATTCATTTGTATTCACCTTAGCCTGCAAGGCATAAAACTATTTTAGATCCGACCTGTTGCCCCAAAGGTTTATCACCCTCTGTACTATATATATATATATATATATATATATATATATATATATATATATATATATACATATATATATATATATATATATATGTATATATATATATATATGTATATATATATATATATGTATATATATATATATATGTATATATATATATATATATATATATATATATATATATATATATATATATATATATATATATATATCAAGAAATTGGTGTATAATCCGACATTCTTCAATTGTTTATTCTACTTACGCTGTTCAGGCCAAATGATACATTTACCTTGCAATAACGAGTTACCATTTCATAGTAATATAACGCATTTATTATTAGTTCTGTCGGATTAAATATCAATTTCTTAATATATATATATATATATATATATATATATATATATATATATATATATATATATATATATATATATATATATATATATAGTATGTATACGTCGATTTGCGTGCGGGTTACGTTTTGGTAGTGTGTATTCAACTCAGTCATGATGTAAGTCGACCATTATCGGTTGAAATGAAATATACGTACTGCACAACATAGCATATGACATACGTATTTACCTCAACCTTTGGCTTTCTGTTTCAGAAGAGAAAAGAATAAATGTCATCCATTGCATTTCTTTCGTTGACTCATTTGGTCAACCCAGCAAGGTATCTGCTCTTTAACCATCTCCTTGTCGTCTTCCCTGTCCGAGAATTTGAAACAACCATGCCTTATACATTACGTTCTCTTCAGCAAGCTGGTAACATGGCGAAAATTTTCGTCATTTGCATTGAGTATTGCTATATATATATATATATATATATATATATATATATATATGTGTGACTGATGGAAATTTCCCTCATTCGCAGATGACCCATTGAAGCGCAATGACTGGAATTCAAGTCGTCTGCAGTTAGATATGTTAGAACACCGACAGCAGTGAAATGGTTAACTATTAAATTGTGTAGTGAGTTCAATCCTTACTTCATGCCCCCATTATTGAGGGACTGTGCCAGATTCGTCAAAGGATCTTGCTGAAGGATTATATGTACGCGCTTGAATTGTTTACGAGCTTGGTCAAGGTCTCTTAAGAATTTCAAATCGGATCATTACTTTGAGAGACTTGCAGATAATTATTTCCGCCGTGTTTTAACATGCCCTGCACAGGAATCCCAGTGACAAGACTTTGTCAAAATGATTGATAGTCATGTGTCTACTGTAATGTGATTTTTTAAAAAAAACCTTTTAAAGTGATTATTTTCATTATGTTGATATATGCTGCGAATTTAGTATCAATTGATAGAATACAATACTTTCACATTTGTGTTTTTGTTATAATGCTTAAAACTATGTTTTCTTTTGTGCCCTAATCAGTGTCTAAACATCGTTTCTAAATTGATCTAAACTGATCACAAAAGCTTGTAGTTGTTCAATCCTATCGCTATTTATCGTATCGCTTTTATATGAGTTCAATAACTTTAAGGGCACAAATCAAGACAACAACGAAGAGCTTACATTTACAAAATGTCATTTCAGTCACTTACTTACCAAAATATGTTAATGTGATTCATGTAATTTTCTTCAGTATTTTTTATGTTTTAAACAGAATTCAATATTATGGTGAATTTCTCTCGTAAGTATCATCAGTTATTTACTATATATATATATATATATATATATATATATATATATATATATATATATATATTATATTATGTTTATTTGCGTCTTCTCAACCCCTTTCTTTTCTAAATAGTCAATCAACCGAAATTAACACAAGATCAGTTTCGACACAGCTTTTGGTGGGAGTCATTTTCAGTACAGAGAATGAACATTTTTTGTCAGGTCTCAACATGTATAAAGAATAAACTAAATTTGCCTAATTCCAGACTACTGATCCCGGGTTGAAAAAAAAAATTCTGTTTTCAAGTATAATCACTATTAATCATAATGATCTTTATTAATGATAGCAGAAAATGTCGTTGAACGAATACTTAAGAAGATTTTAATTAAAAGAAAACATAAATTGGGTAAACGCCGTACCATATGGGAAAAGGTTCTCGGAACTAATAAAAGAATAACCGTGGAGATGAAAAAAATAAAATATTGTCAAGTCGAAAGAAGAGAGAAATAGAAAGAAAGGTAAAAAGTGAGAGTGGACAAAGTAGAGAAGACAGAATTTCTTACTAGAAAATCAAACATAAGGGGAAAAGAAAGATAAAGGGAAAGAAAGGGAAGAAGAAAAGAAAGAGACTGAAAGAAAAGACCGGGTAAAACTATGAAGGGAAATAAACAAAAAAAAAAAACATAAGAAAATAACAAGAAAGAAAGAAAGGGAGTTAAGTGGAAATAAATGTAAGAAAGGAAAGCAAATAAATCCAGAAATGTCAGAAAATAAGAAAGAAAAAAGGAACAGAAGATAGGGGGAAGAAAAAGAAATTATAAATGAAAGAAAAGAAATAAAGAACAGAAAATCAAGTTAAAAGAGAGAAGAATTATATAATTGGAAGAAAGAGAAAAAAATAAAAGAAAGAACAAAAGAATGAAACAGAGAACTTAAAAGGAGATAAAGAGAATCATACAGGTCTGATGAGGACAGCCATGTAAACGATAATAACAAATATTGAGTTTTAATCGACATGGCCATAGAACTTCGTTTGCGAATTACAAGCAGACAATTATGGCGGCAGACAGACGCCGCTGCATCGGCCTTTTAAACCGCGCAAAATAAGAACAGGAAATAAAGGAAAAAGCAGAGGGGAAAACAAACGGAAAGAGATCAGGGGAAAAAAAAAGGCCGCCGGAGACCAAGGATCCTGAGTCGGCAATTTCTCCTTCTGCTGACTCATCATTCATCGACGTCGGTTATTACTGAGCCAGCGAAATTTGTTCCTAGCAAATTGTGCATTGCCCTGTCTCCGGTACAGCGATTATTTTTCTTTTATCTTTTCTTATGTATGTCGGTCTCTCGACGCCAGTTTGGTCAGAGCAATGTTCGTCAAGTTCATCATCAACACCAGCATCAGCATCATCATCAGTTTCTTCTTCTTCTTCTTCTTCTTCTTCTTCTTCTTATTATTATTATTATTATTATTATTATTATTATTATTATTATTATTATTATTATTATTATTATTATTATTATTATCATTTGCAATCTCACACCAGTTGCCTGGTGGTTACCGCTGGAGTTTGAGTGACAGCAAGTCTCCTCAAGTCTCCAGCCCTTCTCTCCTCAGTCTCATAGACAACAGTAATACGGCGGTTTACAGTTTCACACCGGTTGCCCAGGGGCCATTGCTGAAGGCTGAGCAACAATAAGTCTCCCAAGGTCTTCAGCCATTATTATTATTATTATTATTATTATTATTATTATTATTATTATTATTATTATTATTATCATCATCATCATCATTAAAGAAGTATCGTTTACTGACACTGATGAGGGAATGCTCTCCGGTATTTGTCAGCTTTTGAGCAGAATTTCCTGTGCATTATCATCATCATCATCATCATCATCATCATCATCATCATCATAGTTATCTAGAAAGGAACTAGGTTTATCTGATAAATTTTACAAAATTGATTGCTCATTATTTTTTTCTCTCTCTCTCTTTTTTTTCTCTCTTTGAGATCTTAAGCAAAATTCGATTTTTCAGTTTTTTTGAATTTTCTTATCTTCATTTTCTCCATTCTTTCTTTGTACGTCTACATCTGAGACGAGGCTTGCTCCTTATGCGCGCCGGCATTCTGTGCCATGTATGGGCTATTCGACCGTCTCCATAAAATTCATCAAATGTACAACGGTAACAACAACAACAACAACAACAACAACAATAACAATAACAACAACAACAACAATAAATGCATTGTGTCTAATTTGATACGACATTCTGTCTTCCCCCGCCTTTTCATTCTTGCTATCCCGTCAGCCGGGAATCAGTACAACTCAAACGGCGTTGCCGATATTTAACGAAACGGTGTCATTATAACGAAAGAATAATGGATGATTTGAGCGCGAGTTAACTGGGCTTCAACGGTTAAAAGGCTGGCTAGCTGGAAACTTTTCTTCAAATCTTAAAGGTTTTTTTTTTTGCTCAAATAAAAATACTTACCACGAAAATAATGGTCTCCCCATTGCCATGAAAGACAGGTGTGTTAAATTTGCGAAAGAGGAAAATACGACCAACTTGAAAACGATTACGCTTGAACGTCAGCATGCATTTGTAAATGAACTTTTCTTCAAATTTTGAAGGTTTTTTCTTTTAAATGATAAAAATACTTACCACAAAAATAATGGTCTTTCCATCGCCATAAAATACTTGAACGTCAATATACATTTGTAAATTAAATAAATAACATTGTGTTAGTTTTAGCATGGCTAAGGTCCTAGTCATGATATATGCAGACTTTTTCAGAGCAACGTAAGTCAGAATTACGTTCCCAAAGCCATTCCAACTGAGATTATTTCACAAACGTCTCTCGATAATTGAATGTGCGAAACTGGTAACAAAAAGTTTTAGGTTTGATTAACCAGAATAAGAAAGGATGTGCAATTGATGGACCAGTATATCGTATATACGTACACACATTGATCAGCAAATTGTTTTTAGGACAATCTATTGTTTCAGTAGCGGAAATTTTGTTTCATGCTGAATTGACAAATGGTTATGCCTGGTCTTATTACCCTCATTACTAGTGCTGCTCATCATATGACAGAGCTATTTTAATTGTGGGAATATTCAGCTGCCATTGTAGTTAATATCAATTCTGTCAATTTTGTTCATCCATACTTCAGCTGAACCATGAAATTATCGTAATTATAATATTTTTCATTACCTATGTGGTAAAGAAAGATGAGCGAACACCTACTTCATCTTTAAATTGAATTAACAGGTAATAGACATTCACAATCAACAAATGTATTTTTGAATATACTATCAAGTCAAAAATGATATTTTTTTGAAAATCCAATGAAGTAATAATTACATTAACTAACTTTTGTCAAATCTTATATTTCTCTGAAGAATACTTCATTTTTGAAAGATTTCTAATTATAGAGTTCAATTTTTTTTTTGTCAGTAAGCATCAATCATGGTGTAATCAAAGTAATTTTGGATGACAAAAATTGACATTAAAACAGTCTGAAACCGGCTTCAAGTAATTTCTATTTTCATTTTCAACTCAATGCTATTTTCTTGCAATTAAGACTAATATTAAAACCCCAAAGAAGATTTTCAAATTATTACAATGCGTTTGAAAATTTTCATAAAATGTCCTTGATCATTGCTATAATTTGCATTGTTTTGGTACCAACCTAGTTGAGATGAGGAATATATAAAACATACCATTTTATGTGGGTCCAATTTTGGGTTATGTAAGTAAAATATGAATGGTTCATCTTGTCTACGCTTTTCGATATAAAGAAAAGCATAGTGTGACATATTTTGTGTGTTACAAAGCAACGTACACTGATTTTTATATAGAGAGATAATTCAAACAAGCTCAGTCTAGTGGGTGGCATCTTCATGAAGATCATAATAATGTAAAAGAGACAAGATACTTTCAGATAAAAAAAGCGTAGGATAAACAGAAACATGAAGAAACCGAATGATTTTCATTTGAGTTCAAAGTTGCATCAGTTAAAATTGGATAAGCGAGTCTTGGAAAACAGCGCATGAATTTTTGGTGTGGTACATAGACTCTTATGTAGACTACTGTCATCGGTAGGAAATACGCAACTACTTCAGTCACCAAGCAGGCCTAGAAAAGGTCCGTCTGAATTATATTTTCGCATCAGAAAAGAGTTTTAATCCGCTTTGATACGAAACTTAAACAATCGATGAATCAATTGCTATCAAAAGTGTTGAGATATCAAAGTATTTCATCATAAAACAATTGCTTTAATATAAAACAATATATTTTATCCATAAGTGAAAATTAACCTGTATTGATGGCGTTCAAGTAGTATTACAATAAATTGGTGTGTGTATTGTGTATACGTGTGTGTATGTGTCTGCATATGGTTGTGTGTGTATGTGTCTGTGTATGGTTGTGTGTGTATGTGTCTGTGTATGGTTGTGTGTGTCTGTGTATGGTTGTATGTGTCTGCATATGGTTGTGTGTGTTTGTGTTTGTGTATGGTTGTGTGTGTCTGTGTATGGTTGTGTGTGTATGTGTCTGTGTATGGTTGTGTGTGTATGTGTCTGTGTATGGTTGTGTGTGTCTTTGTATGGTTGTGTGTGTATGTGTCTGTGTATGGTTGTTTGTGTATGTGTCTGTGTATGGTTGTATGTGTCTGTGTATGGTTGTATGTGTCTGTGTATGGTTGTGTGTGTATGTGTCTGTGCATGGTTGTGTGTGTATGTGTCTGTGTACGGTTGTGTGTGTCTTTGTATGGTTGTGTGTGTATGTGTCTGTGTATGGTTGTATGTGTCTGTGTATGGTTGTATGTGCCTGTGTATGGTTGTGTGTGTATGTGTCTGTGTATGGTTGTATGTGTCTGTGTATGGTTGTGTGTGTATGTGTCTGTGTATGGTTGTGTGTGTATGTGTCTGTGTATGGTTGTGTATGTATGTGTTAGTTGGTACGAACTTATTTTTCAAGTTGAAGATGAAATTGTCCTTGAAAAGGAATGAATTAAAATTCTTTGCGTGGATTTTCAGTTTTCTATATACCGATGAGAAAAGTTTCCCGTTTCTAACCATTAGCGAACAATGGATCGTTATATTTTTCTTCAGTTTTTTTTTTAAATGTAAGAATAGTTTTCTTGCCTTTGTCATCAATCTTACAAGAAACAATTACCCATGCTTTTATACAGCTGCTAAAAACCCAATTCGTTTTGACAGGGCTAAGAATGGGCTGAGTGAACTAAAAGTAATTTCAAATAAATTGACCAAACTTCCTGGCTATTAGATGTTTTGAAAAAAGAAGCAGAATAACTCAGACATCTCCAGGTAGCTGTGTGTGGGGGGTTTGCCGCCCCTTTGAGGGAGTATTCCGACACTGTGGCTGACCCGGGTAATTGGAAATAAAGTCCTGGACACGTCACTGAAAATAGATGCCTGAACTGGCTGTAGAGGTCTGCTGCCCCTTCAGATGTGTAACCAGATAGTATAGCTGCCTATGCAAGACACACCACTGAAGCATGTACACGAACTGACTGAGGAAAAACTATCTTGAATAATTAATAAGTGGAAAATAAACTCAATTCTAGCGACAAATTAAATTGAAATTCAACCTAGCTTTGCTAGGTACCGGCATTGTTGGACAAAAGACATTTATTATAGCGTAGACCTGTTGATAACTAAGTATGTGGGAGACTACTGCTCGGCATCTCAATATTTCCCCTGAATTGAAATTAATTAAACGTGTACCATTTAAAATTAATATTTTAAAACATTATGAGTATATTATTTATCTGTGTCGAAAGATTTCGAAATCATTGCTTTTAAATTAGGTGTAGTTTCTAGAAGTTAAATGTACGCAAATTACCTGTGCGTGTCATTTCGTTTTTAACAGAACTGTACGTAGTATTATATTTAGTCAGTGGAATTATATAATGAACCGAGTGATTTTGTTGGTTCTCTCCGTAACGCAGACACTTCTACTTAGAGGTATGAAATTTCCCGATGAAAGATATTTCTTACTCATCGTTTTAAACAACGGACTTTTCTGCTGAAAGGTTTTTATTAATTTTTGGGGTTTTCTTTTTTTTTTTTTTTTGTTTTTTAGTTACTTCTGGTTTCTTTTCTAAAAGAAGTGGCCTTGTAAAATTCAAATGCAGGCAGTCCCCACTTTTCGAAAGTTAACTTTACGCCACTATTTGGCTACTGCAAAAAAAGGTGATAAGCGAAAATGAAGTCCAGCTTTTGTTTTGCAGCAAGTCATTATAGAGGTAACACCAATCCATTTTTCTTTCTCTTTTGCATTCTAGTCCACCACCAAGACACTCCATACCATCCAAACCATTTTGAGGAACTGAAGATGATTAATGTTAATTGCGTCCTCGCTTACCCTTGTACATCAGAGAATTTTTTTCACAGGGACTGATATATATATATATATATATATATACACACATATATATATATATATATATATATATATATATATATATATATATAATTATAGATTGCGTTATACTATATAGAAACTCTTATTTCTCTTATCTGAAATGATATCCCGTATTCAGATAGTTAATGTATTACTTAATGTAGACAATATAAGAAGAGCAAACAATTTAAGGATATGGGACTGCTACAGGGATCGAACCTGTGACTGATAGAGTAGCCACTTGAACGTAGCGATGCTCTAACATTTGAGCTTATACGCTAGGCGATAACGCAGAGACCCTAATAGCTGCCATCACTCTATATTTTTATCTCGTTTATTCTCGGTGTATTCGTTTCTTTTCAACGCAACAGTCTGATCTGTAAAATATGTCCTATATATATATATATATATATATATATATATATATATATTTATATATATTTATATATATGTATGTATATATATATATATATATATATATATATATATATATATATATATATATATATATATATATATATGTAGTCTATGAGGCTTTACAGATTTAAACCCTAAGCAAATGAAAAAAACTTTTTTTTTCCAAAATCTTTACGTGTCACTTCAGTCACTTATTTCTCAATACCTGTTGATGTAATTAATGTAATTTTCTTTACTTAAAAAAAAATGTTTTTCACGGACTTTGATCTCAGGTTACTAAGTGTAAATATTCCCTTGTCGAGATCATCAGTTGTATACCAAGTAACGATTTCGGGGATTTTGAAAACAAAAACAGTTATATGAATATGGCACCCCAGTAGTGCTGATCAAACACTACAGTCCATATTTATATATATATACATATATATATATATATATATATATATATATATATATATATATATATATATATATATATATATATATACATATATATATATATATGAATGTATCGAGGACTTTATGAAATAAATCCATCACACATTGGATATTGTATTATGTTATATAATATATCATATTATATTCCTGATTTCTATTATATATATATATATATATATATTTATATATGTATGTATATATATATATATATATATATATATATATATATATATATATATATATATATAGAGAGAGAGAGAGAGAGAGAGAGAGAGAGAGAGAGAGGCATGTGGTTGCGTATGTGTGCGATTCGCGAATGGATAATACTCGTCTTAAAATTCAATTTTTTGTATAATTATACTGTATTGAATAACTCATGTTTTATACCACAACTGCAAATTTTAAAGGGGCCTGTTTATTTCAAAAGCCTTTTTTATGAAAGTGACCCCAAGGATTAGGGTGAGATGTTCTTTAGTGCCTGTCTTGATCATCCCGAGGACTCCGACAATAACGAGGACTGTTTGTGTTTTCAAGTATTTTACTTTCTTTCCTTTTTTTTTTTTTTCTCTCGGTGCCCCTTGCTATATTTGATTATCAACGTTCTTTTTTCTGGAGATTGAACCTGTGAGCAAATATCCAATGCTGTACACCCAACGATCACTATTTATGGCATCGTTCATTTATCTATCTATTCATTGCCTGATTAAGACAATGTACCATTGCAGATATATTATTTTCATTTTTTTTTTCATTATATTTTGATAAGAATAAATCAATAATTTACTTAAACTTGAATAAAAAACAAAATTAACTAAATCAAAAATAAAAATAAATACTATTTCTAAAAAAAAACATCAGCTGTTACACGTGTTATGCAAGCAATGTGTAAACATCTGTAACAACTGTTCATTGCGTAAGGCCGACCTCTGACCCTCGTCTGCCATAAACCGAGGCTATTTATAGCATGTCTGATATGAGATGGGAGATAAATTTTGAGATTAATTAGCGGTCGTGTGTCAAAAATATAATCGGCAGTCGAATAAAAAGTGCAGGGTTGCAATGAATAATAATAATAGAGAATAATGACTATGATTATCAGGTAATCCAATCGTGCGCGCCTGTCGACCTGGGCAGATGGCTTCATGTGACGTCAGCATCAAATAGTTTACATGAGGGAACAACGTTCGTTGTCATAAGCCGTTCCCATTGATGAACAAATAGGTCGTAGAAAATACTACATATAGAGAGACATATATATATATATATACATATATATATATATAAATACATATATATGCATATGTACTGAAGCAAAAGAACTCATCACACAAATTTGCATGCACACTACACTCACGCAAGCATAGCGTAAAACACAGGGTGTTTCGGCTTACACTTTCTGCAAGGTTTGTAAGATATTTTATATGATTATTAACTGTGCAAGATTTTTTTTAAAAAAAGGTTCACGCTGTTTTATGAAAAGAAAGGCAATGTTTTCTTTAATAATTCGTCATTTATGTTCAAATTTTGTATTTGAATGCTCGGATGCTCATAGCTTATTAATCTGAATATTCTTACTTAGAGGCCACATGTTTAAATCGTTTTTAAATTGTACTTCTCTGTATATCTCTAACGGACACCTTCTTCTGAAACCTCTGATGCGTTTGTTTATACATGCTAAAATACTTAAATATCTTCCGTGTTTTTTCCATAATATTGAATGGACTGAGCATTTTTCATGAATCTTTATTCGTAAATCTGATCATTATGGACGTCTCACTGATGCAAGTTTTGTAAAAAGTTCTCTTTTCAAGAGCATTCTTTAAAATTTCAAAATTATCTTACTTCTTTCAACCCACTTATTAGCACAGGTAATGTCTTCTCAAGATATTCTATTTGTTTATGGTCGTTTTTTGGAGACGGGGAAAGTGATCAGTCTTCAAAAAAGTTAACGTTTCTGAAAAGAAAAAAAAACGGAGAAAACTCCTGCAGTAAAATTACCAAGTTATATTTACTCATATATCTATTCATCTATTTTATTTCATTTTTATTTATTTGTTTAAAAAGTGTAGCTTGAACGGAATCATCCGATTACATTATAACCCAAAGTATTTTACAGATCTGCCGTTGTCCTCGGTGTCTACCAGTGTTGGTCAAATTCTAGAATTGTAAAACTAGTTGGAATGAACTAGAATATTAAATCTGAATCATGAAAGATCCTTCTTTAGACTTCACTGGATTTGAAATTCAGTTAATGCAATATGATCTCGGGTTGGAAGAAAAAGTCCACTATTTTATAAAAATACAATATCTAGTCTCGCGATAAAATAAAAAAAATGGCTTAGTTTAGTCTCCCTTACATTAGATAGTTTTTTTTAATTCTATAATATTTATGTCAGACTGAAAGATTTTATCGACCCTTTCTTCTCTCTTTCCTCTCACCCTCTCTCTCCCTTCCCCTTCTCTCTCTCTCCCTTCCCCTTTTCTCTCTCTCTCTCTCTCTCTCTCTATCTATCTCTCAATCTCTATCTCTATCTCTCTTCAAATAGGGCTGTTTTCAGGATTTTCTTTTGTTAAAATTGTGGTTATTCGGGTTATTCACTCAACTTGATAAAAAAAGGAAAGTAACTCTGAAAAAAATTGCTCATAATCATGTACATGGTAGATTTTCAAACAAGGAACGCACCTTCAATCCATTTTATACTTATTTATTTACATTTATGTACACGTATGTGAATAATAAAAGAGGCATTTTTAACCAGGGAGAATGTTCTCAGTGTGATGTCTATAGATATGAGAATACTTGACAAAATTATCCACAATTTTCTAATGAAATATTATTACCAACAATCACGTTTTTCGAAGTTATTTCCCTGCTCTGCATTTCAAAATTGATCCACCAAGACTTTAAGGGATCGCCAGTTAATTAGTCTCTCTATCAATCACTCGCTAAATCAATCAGTCATTCAATCAATTAATCAATATATATATATATATATATATATATATATATGTATATATATATATATATATATATATATATATATATATATATATATATATATATATATATATGTATGTACATACATACATACATACATACATACATACATACATACATACATACATATATAGAACGATGATTATTTCGGTTTTCTAGCAAGGCATTGTTAGTGATTTAGCTGGTAAATCTAGTCAAGCGCCAAAGTTGAATAAGACCCCAAATCTCTTGTTCAGGAGAAATCAAATAATTGTCAAAAGTGTTATACCTGTAGCCAGCCTCACCTTAAAAAATAATTCATTGCTCATGCTGGAGGGATATTCTGCACACAGGCCCCATCTAAGTTCCTCCTGCTGTGGATATCACCCCAAACAATCTTCGTCCACGAAGCCAAACCAATGCAATACCTGTAAAACCTACGATACCCACTTGGTATAAAAATCAACTTCATGTGTATGGGGCAGGGATACGACTGATGATAGCCGATAGCGCGGGCGCATGCGTGCATACACATTGCATATTTCTAAAGATGAATATTTTTAAAAATCCATCTCCATACAAGAATCTGGCGTATCCGAATGGTAATGTGCGATCCCCGTAATCCTCTGAGAAAACAAGGTTTTACAAATGCACCCGTGTATCAATGATCATATACCTGATATGAGAACCTACTGCAGGGCGATAACTATTGGGCTCGTCATGCAAAAAATGCCACTTGGTTGGTTTCTTATTTTACAAACCTAACCTTGCCACAAAGTCCAACAGATACGTTTAGTAGTAATTTTTGCAAACTTTGATCAACTAACACAATAACATCTTGAATTTGTCCTTAATCTCAGAGAAATGCGATTACGGACCTAAATTTAGTAGAGAAACTGTTTGTTAAATTGTTAACTTTATCCCGTTATTTATTTCTTCAACGGTGAAACTATCATGCTCAGTACTGAAGTCGATTTTAATTTGATATAACGACAATCTCATCAAATTTGAAGAGTCTTTTTTTCCTCATATCTGCATCGCCACTTTCCCGCTTATCATTGGGTGAAATAGTGACTGCAGATGAATTTTAATTCAGCTAAAATTGATCTTTCATGTGAGTACAAATCATGAAAATTGAAGCTTCATTGTTCAAAATGAGAGAATCAATAATTCTGCACATGTTTGGATTCGCAACGCAAGCCAATTGATTGAAACAAAATGTCATATTTCTCATCTCTTGACCGGGAAAATCTAAATTTTTGCAATAAGTCCATAAGTTGACAAAATAGTACGTGATTCATTACTGTTTTAATACCAAAAACGAAAAACGTTGAATGATTACAACTCTAACGCGTATTTGCTCCACCCCAATGCTATACGGTTTACCCCCGTCATCCAGCAGTAGAGCGTTCCCATAAAAGCATTTCGTAAGCTGAAATGGCGTGAAGCGAAGAAAAAATTACCATCAATTTATATGAGAAAACTGTTCGAGCGTTCTAAGATCACAAAAATAGTGATGGTGGTATGTTAGGCTGAGTGAGCGGAGGTTCGAGTGGTGTTTGAGGGTACAGGAGACTGGGGGTGTATTAGAGAGGCGAAGAGGTTTCATGCTTCCTCTATAACAGTACGCTGCAAGAAAAACAAAACGCTGAACGTTATTTTCGCTTTTTCGTAAGAGTGAAAAAGTTGCGTAATGCGAACTTCCGAAAAGTGGGGAATGCCTGTACCAATTAAGCCAAACTGCTTGAGATTATCGAGCGTCGGTGTCAAAATGAAAGAAGAGAAAGAAAAAACACCTACGTTGCAATAGTAATTTTCACAATGAGGTGATATTACTGAACTTCCTTGTTTACTCTTTGTGCTTAATGTCTGCTAATCGACTGTAATCGGGTTTCCCGTGGACTTAATCGTTTGCACGAAATATGAAAGTTACATCTGGTCAACACACCAGCGCACTTGAAGCAACAGATATCGAGAGATCAGCCTATAAATATCAATAGAGAACTAATCCCCCACTTAATATCCAGGGACACCTTACCCTAAGACGTATCAATCATGGAGGAGTCAGTGTATTACTTAATAACAGTAGAAAAACGATTCTCCGCTTAATTGGATCCCACTTAATCTACAGAGACTTCAAAAGCCGTCTAAAACCTGCTTCAACTACGCTATTTATCTTTTTATACCATCTTATTGAGATATATTTCGAGAGATATATGTACAAAATATGATAACTGCAGCTCTTCTATACTCTTAGATATGAAGTTTCAGTAGCGGAACGAATTTAGCGTACATTAAGCAACAGACACTGGAGTTTATATGTTAAGTTATATATCACGCCTTGAGGTGATGACTTTTTTTTTTCTTTTTCTTTTGATCTGCGGTTTACTTCGGCCCAGGAAGTTGCATGGTAGACCTCGTACCGCCATGTACTCTAATCGGTTGCTTCTGCTGTCCACTGACCACGGTTAATATCACAGCAATTGAGGATTTTCCTTGGAGATTTTCTGTCTCCTCTGTGGAGGAGTTACTTCTAGGCCGGTCGTGAACTAATTCTTCAAATAGAAGGGTTGTTGGTAGTTGATAGCACTCCATTCTCGCCACGTAGCCCGCCCAATGCAGATGTTTTTTTGTTTTTCTTCGCAGTATGGTCACGATGCTTCTGGTACCGATTCACATGAGCTTCTCGATATCTGTGATGAAATCGCTTCAGTGCTCATTGAGAATGGTGCGTAGGCAGCACTAATGGGAATCATCAAGTGACGCTGGTATACGACTCAGGATTCGGGACTATATAGAATGGTGTGCAACATAAGGTCTCCGTAAACGCACGTTTTTTTTTTTGGTGGGGGGGGGTCGATCCTAGGGTTTTACTTACCCCAAACACGTTTACGAAGTCAACCAGGGGATTTTTTCCTCGCCAGCCTGTTGATTATCAGCCTGACATTGGAGGATATGAATCATATCAGCTTCGTCGACTCGATGGAGATGGAAGGCAGGTATTACTTTTGTTTCGGTGTGGGCTGGCGTAGGACGATTGTCTTTTTTGAAGATTGATTTTCATACAGAAGGGTTTTGTGGTTTTTGCAAAGGAGTACGTTACCTGATGGAAGGTCGCTTCCGAAGGAACGACTAGAGCCTTGCTTGACGCCGTTTTTGATTGATAGAGATTCGGAGGAGTCACTGGTGCATCAGAATTTTTCCCAAGCTACGCCTTATGGAGCTGGATAATCATGATCAAAAACTTTTGGGGCGGTTCAGAATTTCTTAAGGCCCGACCAACCTACCGTGTCGAATGCCTTTGTCAGGTCGACAAAGATGACGTATAGTCTGACGTTTTGTTCACGGCATTTTTCTTGGAATTGTCCTTGGGCAAAAACCATGTCGATCGTGCCTCGATTAGCTTTGAAACAGCATTGGCTACCCGTTAGGTGATTTTCAGCGTTCATTTATCTCAAGAGGAAGAAATCACAAAATTTCTAAGAGGTTGTTCGTCGCACATAGTAAAGTATTTTTCCAAATTCTGTTCTTCTCAAAGTTGGAGGCAATAGTAAAATTTTCTGCTAGGTTCTTCATACGATTTAGATGTCCTCACGGTGTACAGCCTGAGATGCACACGCAGTCATAGCAGCCTGATTTTACACGGACTGTAAGTCGTTCTTCTTACAAGCTTTTATCAATGGGAAGCGTTGAAAAAAGGGAGAACAAAGGTATTCAGCTCGTTAGAGATAAATGTTACTTTTATCTAAAAGTTACGCGTATAATGCGATTAGAAATCAATTGATACATGTTCTTTTCCGGTGAATAATTGACTGGGAAAACAAATTCGTGGTTTTCCCTACTGCTTTGGCAAAAAATTGAAAGAAAATTATATCATTTATATAAAGATTGAAAACCTTTATGTCGCTTCCTTTTTACTCAAATACGTCTGATAGAGAAAACAAACGTATGGATTGTGACAAAGAAAACATTTATTTCAACTCTTTCATTCTGATATTGTCCTTGCTCGGCTAATTTTGGACTGATTTCACACTCCAGCTGGAGGAGTCCTAGCGTGTCGACCAAGATTCCCATGTATGATATTCATGAATATACAGGTAAACACTGATTAGTGCTGTTGATTCCATCTAAAAACAAATCCCCATACTGGCCCAAACTGCATTGTTCGTTTTCTTATTCTAATTTATTGTATTCTTTTCAACTTATACTTAGTTACATTTATTTCTGCAGTATTACCTAAACCGTACTACACCGAAACCCGCACTTATCAAAACTGCACCTATCACGGTATTGCTGTATATATGCATGCTTGTGTGTGTGTGTGTGTGTGTGTGTGTGTGTGTGTGTGTGTGTGTGTGTGTATTTAGCAAGTCCCTGCTTAGTTTGGTACAGGGCCACAATAGCGTGACAATTTGCTTCCAGATGGTGCTTGCTTTCTCTCATATGCACATACGATATTTACCTTTTTACCTATACACTTTAAAAGAGATTTTAATATTATGTTCAACACAATGTCCCAAACCAATGTTCATGCACTTTGATCGTTAAATATTAATATTCACTGACGGCTTTTATATTTTACTATTTCAAGTGGCACTTCTATGCAAATTTTCAATGTTTAAACATAAGTTTGTTATTATTATATCCAGGCCCAGTTTTCACCGAAAAAAAGACGTGTCTATATATTTTGAGAGTCACCCGATATATGCATGTGTGTGTGTGTGTGTGTACGTGTGTGTGTGTGTGTGCGTGCGTGCGTGTGTGCGCACGCATGTTTGTGTGTGTGTTTATTTAAGCTTATTTGTTCGTAAATCAATCTTGCTGGTTTTAACTTTTCCTTCTGATAAGAATGCAGATCGCATTACACTAAAGAAATGAATAATGCGTACATCTAAATTCCCAAGGTTCTGATTAAATCATTTTGACAAACATTACAGGCTTTCCTTTCAAAAAGGAACATTTTAAATATTTTTTATCTGCTTATCGTTTCATGTTTAGTTCTTTGTAAATGTATACAGCTTTATTCATATTCCTTTAACTGGCCGCCATACTTCGACATTCCCCCTCTTCCAGTCCCCACCTAAAGAGGTAAGACAGATGAATATCTCCATTTTGAATTATGGGCGATTTGTGTTTTACGTACACTCATATTCTAAATACAGGCAAAAAGGTCAACAGACAGAAAGAAAGACAGACAGATATGCTGATTTGCTCGTTAACATTTAGGATTAATATGGATTAGTTCAACATTATGAAGTATTGCAACATTATTATTAATCTTGACTAACTTTTTACGTTCATCCCATTGGAAGCAACTGAGAGTTAGGATGAAGGTGAAAAGCTAGTCAAAATTAATTATAATGTTGCAGTATTTCGTCCTAGAATGAATTTGAAAAAAAATTAAAATATCGTTGGATTAGTTCAAATCAGTTAAACATTTTATGCAGTTTACATTATTATTCGTATTCATAATTCATTTTTTGCAACATAATGACACATTCTCTTTTACGACTAACCCACGCACACATATATAGTAAGAGTGTATATATCTTTGCACACACACACACACACATATATATAGAGAGAGGGAGGGAGAGAGAGAGAGAGGGAGAATTATGGTTTAGCTCAGCGAACAGAGATCTCAGATGATTTTTCCTCGTCTTTCCAGGTCCTGTCGGTAGGGCATGTACGTGAATAGCCCAAAGACATGCGCAATTGAGTTTTAGAGTGAAATACGACGCGCACCCAGCCTATCCCACTCTTCAAACCAACGGTTTGCATGCTATGATCCGCCAAGGTGACGCGAATACCAAGTCTCCTTCTCCTGGCGGATGCCCGAGCTAGCAATCGGGGTCTGCCGCTCCTTTGCACGAGTATTCCTACAGTGCAGCTGATTGCGTAGTTAAACCATAGAACGTGAAGACTTTTGTTGGTAGATACCGAAGCTGGCTGTAGAGTATTACCGTCACTTTGGAGGAATATCACGACAGCACGGCTGTCTGCACAGATCTGAGACACACTGCTGGTGCAGGTGCTGAGCTGGTTGTGGAGGTCAGCAGCCCCTTCAAAGAGGTATATATATATATATATATATATATATATATATATATATATATATATGAAATTATAAATTACGTTGTATTATATTGAAACTCATTTGAATTGATCTCCCGTCGTTACTCGGTTGATGTATCATTCAATTTAGACAACTTCAAAAAAGTTTCTATATAAAATAACGCAATTCATAATCCACTCCGTCGGATCAAATAAGTCCATTTCTTAAATACATATATATATGTATATGTTTGTATGGTAGTTCACAAAGTAGACATGTGTGTCGTTAGTGCATGTATTGGGTCCGGTGAAGTACATTCTGTATTAAACCAAATATCTATTCTTTAATATCGCTATCTGTTCGTCACAAGTGGAACATAGGTGGATAACATTTATTAGCCTTTTTGAGAAAGATCTTATACGCTACGTTATAAAGACGACGAATGTATGCAGTCTAGGATGCAAGACCCCGAGGTCCCTAAAGGTATATCATGGCGTTTTTTCACCAAATTTACCAGAGTTACCCCTTCCCCCTAATTTGATAGATGAAATCTCGGTAGAATTTCATTTATTTTTCGCTGTTATATTTAGTTTTTTTTTTAGTGTATACAAGCTTACCATTGAGAAGTCAAATCTTGCTTCTCCTCCCTCCACACCAGAAAATGAATCTTATAGTACGTACTATGTAAGAAATTCCATGCTTCATAAACTGCACAATTTTTGAGGTTATCCACTGCACTAATGATAATTTAAAAAAGCAACACACACACACACACACACACGCACATATATATATATATATATATATATATATATATATATATATATGACAAAAACAGTTACCAACACAGAAAACGGAATTGGTCGAAGCTGTTTACGCTCACTTTGCCCTAATGTCCATGGGAAAGGTATGAATCCACTATGGGTAAATAGCAGGACAGTCTTTCCAAGAAAAAGTTATTCTGGCGGAAAAAAAATATAGCTTAGCAGCCACTATGATTGGTCCCAAGCCCGAATAAAAGAGGAGGGCTGGGTGCGGTGCTAGCAACCTACTTCCATCTGAAAAGCCCGCTATAAGGAAACTGCATGAATAAACTAAGGAAAGAATTGTACAGTGACGTTGTGCTCGCGTTGAAAATAGGATTAGAGATGGTGGTACGCGGGGTACGGAGTATACTTACTTCTCAATTTCCAGGTATTTTGTATGCTGAATGGTTACTCATAGAGGCATTGCCGTATACCTGGTTCCCAAAACCCAGCATTACCGTGTACCTTGTTGAAAAAAAAAACAAAAACAACATTTCCATTACTGGTTGGGAAAGGGTCTCTGGAAATGTATGTGTGTGTTTTGTTGAACTTGAGGACGGAATGCATGATGGTTTAGACAATCGTCTAACCATATAACGAGTCTATATGCAATTTATTTCCGTCCGTTTATTTATATTTCCCTTTGTTCGTCTGTGCTCAAATGAGACGATCTTATTGGTTGATTTACCTATTTTTCTATCAACACATAGCAATGGGAATTACGTCATAAAAACTCTTGAGACTTGAAGTCTCAACTTGAGATGAGTTGAAACATTGAAAAAACTTGGGATAAGGATATTCGAATTAATGAAATTACCTAATGAATTAGTTTTAAGCTCCTTGGTGTCGTTTCATATATAAATAAGCGCGTCGTTTTGGACGTGTATATTCTAGTCATATATCAATACACATCAACTTCATGCAGAAGAAAATGTGTATAATGCATTGAAATGAGATTTCTAAATTGTTGATTGGACTGTGGCGAATTCACCGGGGACTCACCATGGGGCAGTGATGAGCATATATTATTGACGATACTTTGTAAAACTGGTGTACTTTTACATTTGGTAATATTGGTTTCTTTTCAGCATATTTATACGAATAATCCCCCCCCCCTCTCTCTCTCTCTCTCTCTCTCTCTATTTATCTATCTATCTATCAATCTATCTCTCTTTTGGTTCTGTATTGTCCTCTCTCTCTCTCTCTCTCTCTCTATCTATCTATCTATTTATCTATCCATCTATCTATCTATCTATCTATCTATCTATCTATCTATCTATCTATCTATCTATCTATCTATCTGTATCCTCCCTCTCGCGTACAGGTGTGTATGTTTTTTTGTTGTGAATAATAACTCATCTAATTTATGTTTATTTTCATGCAACACTATGTGATTATCCGTAATGTTTTTCAATATTTTACTTCTTCTGCATTGTTCGCATGTGTGCGTGCGTGTGCGTGCGTGCGTGCGTGTGTGTTTGTGTGTGTATGCGTTTGTATGCTCGTGCATGTAAGCGTGCGTAAATGTGCGTTAATATCAAGCAAGGAAGACTCAGCTTCATTTTCACCGAACACTGAGACGACGTATAACGAGGATGCTCTTTATTTACCGCTGATAAACAGCTGGTTTGCAACTCGCTCAGTAAGCACATGACCATCGCTACTGACATCATATCTATCTGAACATAATACCCAACCTTTTCCCCATGCCCTCCTTCTTTCATTCCGCCTGCTTACCAACTTGGGTCTAAATAAGGGCTGCTGGATCGGCCAATCACTATCTGATAGCTACAACTCTCTGTTTTTTCCATCTCTATTTCCCGATTTCTCCCCCTCTCTCTCTCTCTCTCTCATAAAGCAGTCACTTTGCAGAATCCTGAGAGTAGGGAAAAGGTACGGGTGTTCTAAGAGTTTTCCTGGTCTACCTTTGTTTTCACGCGTAAGTAAAGTTTTTTTTCTTTAATACTTCATTCAGGTTATTAGCTTTTATTTTACAGTAAATGTGTTACCAATCATTTTTCATGATGACAACAACAGGTAATTTCTAAAGTTATTTATCGATCATCATCTTTCTATGGATATTAAATAGATATTATCATAAGTGAGAAAAATCTTATTTCGACAATATCAAATGTTTTTTTTTTTTGGCGAGAGAGTTCAATACATATGCTTCCTTAACAGAAATGTTCACCCACTGACATTCGCATCTACTCAACAATGAATGATATAGCACTTCCGTGACAATGTATGTACGTTTACTTAAATTACAACTATTAAACCTTTCTACTCCAACATCTGTTTTTCTTTCTCTGTTCCAAGCACCGACGACTTCTAATAGCAACTGCAGAATGCGGCCTTGCCAAAAAAACAATGTTATTGAAAGATTTGGAAGAAAATATCTAATCTAGAATATTAGAAACCGTCAACCAAAACCGTCACCCAATCGGTCAACATTGGTTTCTTGAGTTTTTAAGATGGTTCGGCTGACTGGCCATGTGTGTATGTGTGTGTGTGTGTCGCGCGTATAGGCCGCACCAATAGAGCTAAAGGGCTGAAAAATTTTAACGTTTATCAAGTCTTGGAAAAACGGAGTGGGGTGCCCCCCCCCCACTGCAACCGTTTTTTAGCGGTTAGTTCGATTTAAAATGTGAGATTTTTCTTATAGATTGGTCTCCCAGTTTTTGTCCGGTTGTGACAACGCTTGTTGCACAGCCCAAGAAACGGCGAGAAAAGTGATCTATTCATTGATCATTCGCTTTTGCAATTTTTCTTATTGATCACCCCCAACACACATGCTGCTAAAAGACACTGGTCACATGACAGTTTCTATTGATTAACTAACCAAATCTGGGTTTTTGTAATTGAAAATCTCTTCACATTTATGTGGTAGATATTTAGTGCATATTGAAAGAAAATGCATGGTGTTTATCCACATGCGAATGAAGTGCCAGATTCTAAATAAACTGAATAAGCTAGAGTCTAGGGCCTCACAATTCGCATAATCTAAAAGGCGTGTATTCTTTCCGAATTCTGTGAGATCTGGCGTAATTTTCTTCAGCAAGGGCATCGAATTATAGATTAGGGTCTCTCTCCAAGTCTTACTCCGGCGCTGCATGAGTGAATTTTTCACGTGTCGTAACAAATGAAACTATTACGAAGTATTTAAGCAAGTGAGTGTGAGTGTGCGTGCACATTGATGCACTCTAAGATACACATCTATGCACATACACATACATGTACATACTCATTATAGAGGCACACACACACACGCACACACACGCACATAGATACACACGCACACACTGATATAAAAGCGTCAACCCGCACAGAAAGATACACACGCACATCATGACATGTCGTGAAACTGAATGAATGTGGAACGTTGGATAAGTATCAGACTCTTGAGGAGAAAAGAACACGCAAAATATAAAAGGGTCAACAGTTCTCATTATTATTTGAGTCCTCTGAATAGTACCGGAGAGCCTTGGGAAAATCTGAGGATGAATTGGAACCATTCTGGCGATACCATTACTATTATCTACAAGAATACTGAGAAAATTGATTGGGATACTGAGAGGACTTATTGTCACTTGATTTCCAGTGTTACATCTCTAAAAGCAGTTATGTTATATAACGTACCATTGAAATGAATTGAACTAAAAAGTAATATCTATATTTTTAGCTTAAATCATGTTACTTATGCGTTATATAACACAGATTATGTTGAAGAAACTCCAATTTAACTTGAATGCGAACGCTTATAAGTATAGATGGTGACAAATGACATGAAAGCATCACGGTAAATTTTTAAATGCTTTTCGAACACTTGCCTTTTTTGTTTGTTTGTTTTTTCAAACACTGAAGCGTGCGTTCATTTTTCATATCAGGTGTTTTAGTATCGAAATTAATTATATTATCTCTATTATTTTCCAACTTAATAGTAAAGTTGTACAGAGCAGGCAACCAAGACAAGGAAGTGTTTGTGCCTACCTCTGGGATCGAACCTAAGACAGCTAGCCGAAAAGAAAAATTCTTTTCACCTGATGAGCTACATCACTTCAATTGCTTCCAGTATCTCACATTTTGGAGAACTCGAATAATACCGCCTTTTGTCTTGTAGGTGAGTGTAAAATTTCTAAAGCTTACTTGGGAACCCGGCGAATGATTCATACCAATACTGTCTGAAAATCTGAGTTAAGTTCAGACAATAATAGAATTAATCCGAACAACTCGCGAGAAGTTCCAAAGTTAATAATATTCTGGGGGTTTAAAGACGTTTAGGTTAGTAGGGCTTGAATTTATGTTTTATCTTAATTATATATTTTCCTTCATTCTTATTTAACTGTATCAGTTGACGCAATCTAGTATGTTACATTGTCATGGTTTGGAATGATATTAGTAATGACAAATAATATCGTCATCACCATCACCATTATTATCATTACAAGCATTGTACCCGTCAAAAATGAAGATTTTATTTTATGTGTAAATCGGTACTTCTGCCTAGGGTCAAAGTATCTATACGTTCTGCTTGGTATCAAGGTATCACCCCCAGATCTCAGCTTCGCCCTTATTTATCGGTGAGGGAAAACCTGAGCCCCCAGAGTGTAAGGCGTACGAAAATCGACGGAAGATCGGACCAGCGTGAAAGGAAAATGTCAACCTCTTGGATAAATGAACCAGGCCTTCTGCCCACGGCCAGGGTGTTATGTCTGTACATTGAAAAGTGTTCCACGCGCACACATACACGCACGCGCACGTGCTCACACACACACGTGTTTGTGTCTGTGAGTGTGTTCGTGTGTGATCCCGACGAGAAAAAATTATCTAATGCTGTGTATAACATAAAACACTGACTTGGATAACATTAACAGATATTTGGAAATAACTGACTGAAATGACATGAAATTTTTAAAATTCTTTTATATCTTTAGTGTTTCAAGTTGTAAAGCTTTCTAGACAATATATATATATATATATATATATATATATATATATATATATATATATATTGCGTTTTATATGAGTGGATTATTATTGTTGCATAACTAACTTTACAATCATTGCGATCATTATTATTACCATTATTTTATTTTCCGTATTCTTTGAGTTTTCACACCAGTAGTATCTGACAGGAGATCATATGACAAGTCTTCTTGATAATCCCATCAGTTTCTCCAGTATTCTTGCATATTTTAATATTGTCGTCTGAATAATTCAATTCTTCCTAGGATTCAAGGTTTTTCGGAGCTGTTCCAAGAGCTCCGATGAATATGAGTACTCTTGTCACTTTCATATTGTGCAATTTTTTTTTAGTTTCCTGACTCTCATCCAGTTTTCACTCTCTCAGTCTAAACCTGCGGTGCACTGGAACGGAGAGTTTCTCATAGATTTGTTTGTCTTTGTTCACTATGACAAGTCATTGGTATCTCGTTCTAGATAGCGTGATCTATCTGCATTTGAAAACCCCAGTGAATGCTACTTTTTTTTACTATTCTGGAGGACATCCACGTGTTTTTGTACTCTATTTGATACAACCACTTATATGATTTATACATATCATATATCATTTGTCAGCATACCCGAATCCAAGTCGTTTGCACTTTCCCCAATGAATTACTGTCTCTACCCTGTCGTATCTGTTTTTGTACTCAATTTGATGCAATGGCTTATACGGTTCATAGTTTCCTCTATATCTCCGCACTTGCCTCTCTTGGATTTGATATCATTCGTTGAAATACGATCATTCTGAATAGCTTTGCCCCCTGGCTATTTCTTCTGCGATTATTTTTGTCTCATAAATTTTTGATGGAGTTGTTTTTCGATCTTTTCTCTTTCTGGTCCGAAATTTGATGACATTGTCGTCAGTTTTGTTGCAGTTTTTGACTCTCAGGAATATTTTCACTTTACTGCCACGTGTGGTCCTGTCGTCTTTTGGTAGACGAATCTACATGATCCCTCACGTTACAACCTCTTCCCCACCTTTCCTCTTCACATATAGTCTATTGATATTATTTCTGGCGTGTGGGTCTTGATGCATGGTCATTAATTTTCTGGTAATCTTATCAAAATGTTCAGCCCTTCTTTTTTTTCAGTTTAGGGAGGGCCCAAAATATCTTACTGTGGTTACTACCCATCAATTTATGCCTTTGTAAATGTCGTGCTATTTCTTATCGGTTTCAGACCTTTCTTGTTATTCTGAGACATTCTTTCCTTTCTTTTTCTTTAATTTCTTCCTAACTTATTGAATTAGATTCCAGTATCCCAATATATTTGTAATGGTCTCTTCCATTCACTACCCTTATTTCTTTGCTATTCTGTAGCTGAATTCTTTCCATTGATTATTTTGAAAATCTCTAATATAGCAAATTTCTATTTCTAAATTATATACCAATGTCTTCGCTAAAGTCTCTGTTTTGATTACTGTTTCCATTTCAGTTTTACATTTAAGTAATTTTCAGATCATATACGAACATCAGATTTTTTTCATTTTTTTCTTTAAAATTCCACAAAAAGGAAATTGATCGGTATCATTGCTATTACGAATAACAGTAAGGATATTGAGTTTCATTGGAAAAAAAATTACGTTGACCCCAGCAGTGTGCCAATACGTTCCAGTCCATCGTTGCTCTGGATATACATTTAACCACTTCGACACAATGAAACACTCTAAAATTTACAGATGAGGGACCATGTCATATGCTTTTTGTTTGTTGTCGACCGATACTATTACGAGATTTTTTTTTCTTGTGGTCCCTACTTTTTTTCCGGATTTTTTTCCCAAACAAATAATAGATCATCTGGTCCTCTGATTCCTTCACTACATCCTTCATGTTCTTCTGTCAAAAGTATTCGGCTTTATAAGAATTGTAGATTTCTTCGTCGGGTTGTCCTGTTAGAACTTATCAAAGACAGGTGAGTTGTAGGTTGGTAATTACGAGCCATTTTTTTCGGCATCTTCTTGTGCCAAGTTTATCTTGCCATTTGTCAATTATTCAGTGTGCCCCTTGCTACAATTAGGGGCAAGTCTTTCTGGGTATTAGTTCAATAAAACTTTTTTTTTTATTTTTCCGGTGGCTTTCAATTGTTTGTGACGTCTAATACGGTGTCGACTGAAACACTTTCACTCGAATGAATTTTAGAGTCCGGATTTTAGATTTGATCCCTTTGTTGTAATGATAAGAATCACGTGAGAATTCATCTATTCAATCATGCGATTACGCTTTCTTTTTTGTTTGCAAATTTATGGGGGATTTTTTAGTGGAGTGTATGAAATGATCTTTATATTATTAACACCTCGCCCATGTTGCTCATTTTTTCGTTTCGTCAACCACTTTGCCATTTTCGGTGATTTTTGTCCCTGCAAATATTAAGTGGTTTGACCGGTTACCCGTTTAGATACACGATGATAACTTGTTAGATATCTCTTTTTCATTTTTTTCTTTTTACACTTTTTCCTATCCATGTTTCTCAGAGCTAAATTTGATTGTTTCTGTTTATCTTTTATTGTATATAATCTATGGGGCCATATATATGACTTGAATTAGCACTTCAAGAAGGAAATATGCGCATGTTTACTCTTTATTGTTATAGTTATTTTAAATAGCTACAGCATAATTTGAGAATATTATCAATAAAGGATCCTGTTCGTACAAATTAGAATTATGAAACTAAAGCCCAATCTGTAGCATTATAATGCAAGCTTTTGACTATTCAACTCAATTATTTGGGGGCTGAACCAAAACGTATTGTAATAAATTCTGGCGAGAAATTCCCATAACACTTCCTGGGGTCAAAATTTTAAAGACTATGCATAATCGATGAAAGAAAATGAGTAGAATTCAGAGATTATTAGAGGATTTTATTTCAACAGATTACGTAGTTTTTTTTTAATTCTTGTTATTTTCTCATGATTATTTCTTATGTTTGTTTGTCTATACTATGTTTTTGCAAAACTGCACAGAACCCAAAGGTAAAATTATCCACTAAATGATCTGAATAGTTCACCAATCAGAAACTAAGTCTCAGTGCTTATATCTTTTCATTATTTTAGTTTACTCTTTTCATTTTCAGTTTAGTCTTTTCAAATATGTATAATCTTCATCTGTAATAGTAGTAGTAGTAGTAGTAGTAGTAGTAGTAGTAGGACGAAGAGTAATATTAATAGTAGCTGTCATACTTGTAAACATACTAATATTTGAATGTATCCATAATTACCAACGTGCAATTGTCATTCATATGAAAACAATCGGTTATTTTACTTTGTTCTGACAGATACGTATTGTGCAACATCAGCATAGGCACACGAGTATATTCCATGGAGTGATCAATAGGGGATGAGTTCACTGTCAATGGTTTGCGAGACTATGGTGTTGTTACTCAGCTTGAACATCGGAACTTCTATAATAAATTCTGGTAACGGGCTTCATCTTACCAGGAATCCAGACTTGGACTTCTATTACGCTGAATGCTCTCAAAAGCATTTAGATATAGGGTGACGTTAGGTGAAGCAACTTTTAGTTTTTGTCAGATTTTAAAGCTTTTGTTAGTTTTAATGAGAGAAAAAATCGGTTGCCTTAGTTTCTGAAGATCAAATCTTGGTTAACAGAGTTTTATGCCCAATACTCCATGTAATGTTATTTGGCTCTCAGTACATATTTGTCACTCAACTTGGCAAAATCTGACAAAAATCAGTTTTTGATGCAGTGGAATTTGCATACCGACCCAATGTAACTTATGATTCAAGGTCACATTTTAGATATTGCAAAATATAGTTCCATTCTAACACAAGGTTCGAAATAAAGTTGTGGGTCAAGATAAAATGTAATTCAAGTAAATGCGTTTACTTGAATCACGGTAATACTACGCATGATCATATTTCCTTGTGAAGATATAAAACATAATGACGTCAAAATATACATTTTAATAGTGTGATGTGCGGGCCCATGTTGTTGAGAGTATGTACCTTTACAGGTGTGTGTATGCAAACCACTCCCGAGAAAGTCATTTGAACGGTTCTACGGATGAGTCAACAAAACTTTCCTCTTTAATATCAAGGTGACCCATGACGTGGAAATACTTGAAATGGCTTCCTATTACTATTTGGTTGAATATATACATATATACATATATATATATATATATATATATATATATATATATATATATATATATATATATATATATATATATATATCATGCATCAAGCTGAATCCTTAACAAATTGTTACTAATGAGGTTTGTATGGTGCATTGTCGTCGTGCTTCAAACTCTTGATATTGGCAAAACTTTAAACCTGAATTCAAAAGCCTGCTCCGGAAAACATATTTAAATAACGAACAGCGTCATTTTCTTTGTTATTTGTCCATGGCAATAGACTTCCCCCTTGATTTTGGCGACAAAAATATCTCCTACAAACAATTTGAAATTATGCGCTCTTCCAGGGAAACGAATTCAGTATTTAATTTCCTTCTCACGGGTATTGACTGATATATATATATATATATATATATATATATATATATATATATATATATATATATATATATATATGTGTGTGTGTGTGCAATATGTTTTTCTTTATGCACGTTCCGTTGAACAATATGATGTATTTTTGTCGGTTTAATTTTCTTGTAACGTTTTCTAGTTTTCGACTGGTGTTTTCTATATCCAGTGTGAAAGATTGAACACATTTTCTTAAATTCATGTTGTAGTTATCTTTATTAATCTTCCAGAGTACTTTCGACTATCACTGGTCTTTTTCAAGGTTAGTTTTGAAGTTGTAAGAGTTCTCAAGGATTTGCAACGTGAAAAGTCTACAAATATCAGAAGCAAACCTGATCCAAGCTAAACAAGCGCAAACAAGTGAATTCTCATGTGAAAACGGCACCAACATCTTAAAATGCCAGAGAAACAATAAAGCAACAATATATACATCGATTATCAACTTCAAAATATAACTTCCATTAACGAATCATATAGCACACACCGAATTGACTCAACTAGCACGAGATGTCAGATACCGTTGAAAATTGATAACTGGGACAATTGACACAGCTTTGCGACTTTAAAACCAACCTTGAAAGAGACCAGTGATGATCGAATGTGCTCGGAAAAATTAATAAAGATAAATACAACATCAATTTTGAAAAATTGGATAAAGGAAGAGATGATGGCGATACTCTGCAAGTCTCCCTCAATATAATCTGATATCATACTCACGCAAATTTATCCCATTTATTAATTTTGTTCCTGGAAATAAGTTGCTTCTGATAATTGTCTCTCAATGAGGCCCAGACTTTGTGCTCAGGAAATAATTTACGTACAGCTGAGTTTCATTCAACATCGCCTCGCTTAACGTCGTTTCTGTTTGCAAACGTGTACATACATACATACATATATATATATATAAAGCTCTTTCGTGGGAATAGAACACTCTGATGGATGGGGAATATAAGCTAAATAAATATATCGCTTAAATTCAACCTTACTGACCGTCCAGTACCGTGGTAGGATATCGGCCTCCGGTCTGAAGCAAAGGTTTCAATCCTACCTCGTGGTACTGGATGGGAAAATGGATAGTCTACAGCCACACTGAAGAGTTGTAATACAACGGAACAGCTGTCTGTAGATGACACAATATATATATATATATATATATATATATATATATATATATATATATATATATGTTCGTGTAACGAATCCTTACTCCAATATATATATATGCATTTACCGGGGGCTGTTTAGCTCAAGAGCTACGCTACGTTGAAGTGGCTACCGTATCGGTCGCAAATGCAATTCCTGCACCAGCCCCATTTTCTTTGATTATTTATTCCATTCACGTTTCCTTGGCCAAATGATACATTTGCCGTATAATAACGGGAGATCATTTCAAATAAATTATACAATGTAATATAACGCAATTTATAATTGTTCTGTCGGATGATATAACAATTTCTTGATAGTATATATATACATGTATATGTATTTGATGCTTCCCGAACATGCATATACTTTTTAATGTCAATGAACTTGATTTACACATTCACATTTTTAGTAGCACTTTAGTTGTTTTATTGTGAAGTCTTTTACAAAGGACTAGCGCAACTATTCATAAAATGCATACGAGAAAATAAAAAGTGTTACTAAACTTCTGGATTCGGGAATAGCGATCGCACAACAAAAGAAAGGAGATGAAAAAAGCCTCGCCAATTACTGCCCTATCACATTACTACGAAGCAGTTACAAACTATTCACCAAAATACTTACAAATAGATAAGCAAACATTCTGGATGAAAAACGACCCTGCGAACAGGCAGATTGCAGGATTGACCATTAAACAACAGTCCACCTACTCTCATTAAATCAGTTGATCGAAAAGACAATAAAATACAAAAAAAAAAGGATTTTTAAAAAGCCTTTGACTCGGAAGAATAAAACGCAGTCATCAACTCGAAATGTGAAAGTAAGGTATTAGCAAGAATTATATAAAAGTCGTTGAGAATATATGGAAAATGACACTGCAGTAATTAAACACCATGAAGATACACGAAGAATAAACATGGGAAAAGGTGTAATTCAAGGGGATACGATTTCACGTAAACTATTCAGAGGGCCAGGGAAAGCACCTTTCGGAAAACAGACTGGGAAAATATGGGAGTTGATATAGATGGAGAATATTCGGAACTATTATTGTTCTTTAATGATTTTGCTTTAGTATCAGAAACAGCGAGTGATTTACAAAACAGATCTAAACAGAGAAAGCAAAAAACGGCGTTTAAGATAAACAGAACAAGGACAAAAGTAATGTTAAATAACAAGAGTCCCGAAAAATATCATAAGAAAAGAGGATGAAGACTTGGAGGAGATTGGGGAATACATTGACTAGGTAAGGCGATAAAGATAGAGAAAGACCGCGGAGACGAAAGGAAACAATATTTGACGATTGGCTGGTAAGCATTAGGTATAAATAGAGACACACTGAAAAGCGAATTGCTAATATGCTGAAGACAAGGTTTACAATGAATGCATAATACCAGGTATGATGGATGCAGAAGTTGGAAACTAAACAAAAAACTGGGGCTGCTGCAGGATTTTGAATCTTTGACCGATAAGTTGAGCGCTTTAACGTAGCATCACTCTATCCATTGTGCTGAACAGTCCAGCTTAAAGGCGAAGGTCCAAATAACTGCTTAGTCCTCATGTTCTCATCTTGTTCATTCACTGTCCTTATCTGCACTATTGTTTCTCAACACAGACAATTGTATTATTAAGAAATGTATATATAATCCGTCGGACAGAGATGGTTGTTGTAGCTTAGACATAGAGCTTTCCAAAAAGTTCTAGCATGTCAATACGAGAAAATGATCGAATAGATAATTAAATAAACAAATAAAATTAAACACTAGTTCGATTCAACGTACTGTTTATTAAAAAATCTCTATATCCGAGGTATAACATATTAAAGTTTTAGCTCTAAGCTGCAGCATATTAAATTTTCAACCTTCTAGGTCGGTTTTCAAGGGCTTCAGAGAGAAAACGTGAAACGAAATTCATAAAATAAAAGTTATTCTTGCTTCCGTTAAGTGTTGCTCACCACTATATATATATATATATATATATATATATATATATATATATATATAGATAGATAGATAGATAGATAGATAGATAGATATAGATATAGATATATAAGTATAGGTAAATAGATAGATCGATATGAGAGTGAAAACAATAAGTTCGTGTCCTGACTCAATTAGCTAGATTTCTCATCTGAATTTCTTATTGCATAATGTTTGATCTATGTAATTAATGGAGAAACATTAAGTTGAGTGTATAGACCAAGAAGAAGATTATGATAAAAATGAATATTTCCTGTGTGTATATACTTAGTGATTTAACTAACCTATGTACATACGTACATGCGTATGTCCATGTACATACATTCATGCAACTAAAATAGCTGTCAATTTTCATTTTTTGAAGAATGACAACAAAAAAAGCAAAAACAAGAACGGAATTCTAATGATATGTCGAGGCCCAGCTGAAAAGGAAACCGTGGGTAGGGAGTGGGGCACCGAAAAAGCAACTGTGGGCGAGGGGGCCCTCTGAAAGTTAAATTGCGGATAAGGGAGGACCACTGGAAAAAAATTGTGCATAAGAGGTACCACTGAAATAGAACCTGCGGATAAGGGGCGTCGCTAAAAGTGAATCTATGAATTGAATGAATTACATATATATATATATTTTTTGTGTTAGTGACATCAAAAAATATACATTTTCCATATCTAAGAAAAAAAAATCAATTTTAATTCGTAATTCTCTGCCTTTGAACTCTGATGACGTATCTATCACGAGAAAGATTGTTTTATGAAGACAAAAAAGAACCTTTCATTGACAGACAGGGAAACTGCGTTTTTCTATCACGAAAATTGATTTTGGAATTAAGAACAAAAAAAAAGAAGAAATGGCGTCATTAACTGGAGACAATTTATTAAACAAAAAGAATGAATGACGTCAGTTTACTGGGGATAGACAAAGTGAGTTATAGAGATATTGGACACATCTAAAAATTGCAGTGGGTGGATATAACATGTTTAGTATGAAAAAAAAATATTATGGAAGGTGTCTTTGAAGCCATGAATAATAAGTGTAGCTGAATGTGCGAATAATAAGAAAACGTAATTCATTGTCGAAACGAATCTGGTATTCGTAAAAGAGGTACAGGAAAAAAAAGAATGTGTTATGTTCGATTTGAAAAGACTTTTTTTTTATTCAAAGATATTCTAAAAGGCGACATTTACATACAAATGAACAAGTTTTTTTTTCAAAATGTGATGAAAGAAAAGAAGTGTTGAATTTAATTGAAAGAGGGAGAAAGAAAGGATAAGACGGAAAGTGCCCAGAGAGGCAAACAGAAAAAACGACTTGTAAAAAGTTAGTTAAAAGAGAGAGAGAGAGAGAGAGAGAGAGAGAGAGAGAGAGAGAGAGAGAGAGAGAGAGAGGGGGGGAGAGAGAGAGAATTAAAGAGAGTTAAAAGTATGTAGAAAATTTTTTCAAAGAGAGAGACGGGTAATAGAAGTAGAATGAATGGGCCAATGAAGATGGGTTTATGGCATATTAACACATAAAAAAATTGTCATAGAAAGAAAAAAAAATAGAAGAAAATGAGATAAGGTGTAGAAATAGAATGAACGGGTCAATGAAGATGAATTTATGGCTTATTAGCACGTATATAATAGACACAGAGTGAATTGGATGTAGAAATAGAATGCATAGATCAACGAATATGACTTATGGTTTATTGACACTTGTATAATAGTCTTGAAGTGTTGTACAATTTTAAAAGATGATTCTCACGGCTTTTAATCATAAATTCAAGTTGTTTTAAATATTTCATAGTTTTTAGTTTTTATATATATCCCTGTCATAATAAAGGGAGGCTGCCTATAAGAGACCGAGGGCGTATTCAACATGAATGCATACATACACGAAAAAAGATAGAGAGAAAAGGGGGAGTGTTTTTTTAAGAGAAGAAGACACTGAAAAAGTGAAAAGAAACGTAATAGTGAAAAAAAAAACAAAAAAAACAGCACGCTGCTTCAAAACACTGATTTTTTTTTATTTCTATTCTCCTGTGCAAACTTTACCGTAGTCAAATGAAACAAAAAAATGACCTATTTGGGTCTTTTTGGTATCGTCATGACGGGACGTACAAGGAAAAGTGTTGGGTATCAACAGTTTAGCATAATGGTGGAAACGTCATGGTCTTAGCTTGTATGAGGTCTAATGGCACTGGTGATATGTATTTCATCGTTACATCAATATATCGGAAGAAAGCACGTTGCCCTAACTCAAACGCTTGCGAAGATGAGATGTATTTAAGC
>OY735200.1:63991350-64156350 GCA_963457665.1 Thysanoteuthis rhombus
TAAATCGTTGAAAAGACCGGTGTTTAGAAAGTAGGTACTTAATGTAAGACAAACATATTTTTTATGCAGCAGGAGAAACAAAACGCATTTCCAATAATTCCTTTTATTTATCACTCGGTTTTTCAAAACTTCCCCTCAATTTCTAGCCGATGTAGGACCGGAAAATGAAGGTTACGTTTCCCTTTTGTGTCATTCTGTGGGAGAAAAGGTAAGGTGTCGTATAGGCTGTCGGATAACAAGTCATGTAGATATTTTTTTCCATCCAAATAGAATCAGTGCAAAGTTTTATCGTGCAAAATGTGATCCTATACTTATTCATTTCTAACCCCAAGTGTTTATATTAAGGGGAAAAAATACTGCATAGTTATGGACTGAAACCTTTTCTTCGAACCCACCTTTGTGTCACTCTGGCAACGAGTAGAGAAAAAAACTTTTTTTTCTCAATCATACGAAATAGGTAAACTTTTGTTTGATCTTAATGAATTAATAACTCCACAGCCTAACACTCAATTATTAGCTGAATTTAAAATCGAAATTTTCCCTGAATAGTGTTTGATCTCTGTGATTTATTTCAACTACGGAATCTAGTGCTTCGACAAAGAAGAAGAGTAAAAAAATTCAACTGCCAATCTACAGCTCTGGGTAAACAGCGCAGGTTGAGAATAAATGATAAGCTCTCGGTGAGGCTCGAACTCGTTTCCCTTTTGGCTCAAATGAATTGTACCAACTGCTCTAACCGTCTTAGCTACGAAAACCCTACGATTGGCAAAGGATCAGAACTAATCTAAAATTTGAAAATAACAATTAATTAAAAAAATAAATATCAAGATAATATTACTGCAAATACTTTTTTTTCTATTGACTTATTGACGTACCTATGTGTACACACCTGCAAGACTTATAGTTGACCGATATCAAGTAGAACTCGCAATCGCAGTCAATAATTGAACGTCCGTAGAGCCAAAATTGAAAGTGAGGCAAGGAAAAATCACCGAAGAATAAATATGGTTAAAATAAATTCTATTATAAAATCACTGAAGTTTTCTACTCGAAAACGTCTAAAATAAAGTAGGAAAAAAACCTCCAAGAAACATCTAGATTCTAGTGAATCTAGATTTTAATAATAAAACCCGTCAAAATGAGCCGCAAAAAAAAAAGTTTTTAAAAAGCTTCTTGAAAAAAAAAAAAAAACATTTCTAGAAGTGGAGTACTGATGTCACTTTTCAAGTCTATAGACAAAACGGTATGAACACCAAAATACATGCACATATGAAAAGGGAAAGAACCCTTTGCCACCATGGCTGGCTACGGTTGTTCAACATTGATGTGATCATCCCCATGACAATTAGCACATGGCAAACATACAAACTAAATTTTTATTTTTTTATTTCAGAGAAAAAAATGTTTTCCCCAATCATAGTCAGTATAAAAAAGGTGAATTAGGAGAAAAGGTTTCTGTTCATAATTATGTAGTACCTTTTTTCTTTTTTAAATAAACACTTGGAGTTAGAAATGAAAAATAACAGAATCACATGCACATGTTGGAGATATAACAAACATACAAACTAAATCTTTATTTTATCGAAACATAAGTTATGGCTTATGAAGAAGCAAAATGCAAATATCAACTAATAATAAAATCTCTTATTTTGAAGACTTAACTGAACTTTCCTTCAAATTGTCATCTTATATTCTGTTTGACGAAATTCATGTAAATATTCCTAATGCTTTTGAACTGATTTTTTACAGTTTTTTTCCAGTCTTTTTTTCCTTACTTTCTAATTTATTTGGATGAAAAATCAAAGTGAAAGATAGTTCTCTTAATGCCAACAATATCTAAATTTCAAATTGTTAAAAATCAGATTTTTTTATGCCCATTGCCTCCCTTGCTATAGGCGTAAAAAACTGATTCGAATTCGGAATTACACGAATAGGTGCGTGGGTAAACGTATGAACGTTTATCTTGTTGAACTGTCTTTCGAAAAATAATTCTGGCACCTGTGGACCACCAAAGTCGCGTTTTAGTTGTTGATTATAACAAAGGCCAATTATAGAACCCAAAAGAAAACACTTTTCCCCTCAGTTTTTTGTTTGTTTCATTTTTCTTTTATTAAAATGTTTGACACTCAAGAAGTCATGCCAGCCTAACTGCAAGGCTTCAGATTTGACAGTCAGTGGCTCGAGATATGCGTATGTTATTTACACCGTATATTTTTAACACGAGCGGGCATCGACTTCGCTGTATACGTATCTTTTAATAAGGCGTGCAAGTCTCACAGTTTGTTTTTTCTTCACCGAGATTATCTACACTTCAAGCGATGAAACAGGCTTACCTACCGGTGAATGACCTTACAGGGGGCCCGAAGTAATACAAGAAACGTCTTTGCTGAATTGGAAGACCTTAAATTCTCATGGGTACATGTCTCGTGACATTTATTACTCTAATCTATACAGGATATCCTACAAAGTTACGCTCTTCTATCGAACACCAGAGGTAAGTTATTTAAACGTAAATCATGTAATGCTTTTATTAATTATCTTCCTTGTAAGATCCGCGTACACAAAACACAATATTTATCCGTGTGTCTATGTGATCCTTGACAGAGGGCCTGGGAGCAACCCTTTGATCCCAGACATAGCGCAAAGATACCCAGATCCCAGGCAGAATAGTCAAACTATACGAATTTTTTTTTTACGAGTCCTATGCAATTCTAAAACACTCGTCTAGAATTCTGAGATGGGTCATTATCATAATTCCTCGAGCTGTTCCTTTTGATATCATAACCCTTGTTAGTTTTATACCAGCGTTTCAACAGATGTCTTCTTCATCCTTTCCCAGGTGTATATCTATCTAAAAGAAGGTGTTTCTATTATCGATTGTTTAAGAAAAAAAAAAAAAAACAAAAAACGAAGCAGGATTCATCGCAGCTGAAAAATGGTGTCTTCCGTGTTTTGCAGGCGTGCTGACATTACCGTATGTGAAGGTCTACTCGATATATTCATACTTTTTCAGTTCATCTACAAAAGAAAAAAAAAGATTACAACAGCTTACCAGAATCTCCGTCACTTAGATCTTGATAAGAAACCATCTCCTACCGGATGAATTATGTATGTGTGAAATGCCGTAGAATACATTGACTTTAAAGAACTGATAAAACCCACAAAGAAGAGTACATTACTCTGAACAATTTCCCAAAGGACAAAAATTGAATAATAAAGTTATTTAATTAAGTGCAAGAAAATAAATGTATCAGTTATCAACAATCAAATTTTGCGTACAATTTTGATCTACATCTGTGTGGGGGACCCAAAATTAACGTCCGTGTACACATAGGAATACTAACTTCGATTGTTACTAAAATTTTTATGTTTCTGAATTTCGTTTCCGTTTTCATATACTACCTCAGTACAAATTTCTGTATTTTGAATATGCTTCTACGATCATTCATTTCTAACCCAATTTTTTACCTGGAAAAAAAAAAAGGACTTCCCAATTATGCACAGAAAAATGTATATATCCCTGTACATGAATACATGTGTTTAAATCACGAGTTGAGAAATTTTTGCAAAACATTTTGAATCTATCACTACAAGTTACTCATTATCAACAGCCTCATCAATTGCCCGTGTCTACCTGCCTAAAGCGTTCACAATTACTTCATTATTTTTACCAAAAAAAAAAAACTGTTATCATTCATCAACAGAAAGTATTATATCGCTTTTTCCGCGACAAGAGCATTGCAAATGTCAGACCTGAAACATCGAGACGATTGCAAAGTGGAAGAAAGACTTAATTTTCACAAGGAATATTGTATTTCATGAAGCTGTTTAAATTTAATGTTATGCGGTTTTATTTTGTTTAATCACGAAGTGCACAGAAATTTGAGAAGTGCTAAGACACTAATGATAAAAAGCAGCATGCTATTGTTGTTGTTATTGCTGTTATCATCGCCATCATCATCATCATCATCGTCGTCGTTATTATTATTATTATTATTATTATTATTATTATTATTATTATTATTATTATTATTATTATTATTATTATCCCTGTTCTTCACAATCTATTGTCGAGTTTTTTTCCTACAACTTAAGGCGAAAGAAAGTTGGATTGATCTTCAGTTTTTTTCTTCTCTTTCGTAAGTTGCAGTTTTTTTGTGTGTGCTGCAGCTGTGCGCGCGCGCGCGCGTGTGTGTGTGTGTGTGTGTGTTGCAGTTGTTTTTTTTTATATTGTTTTTATTAATATCATTTGCATTTTCAAACCAGTTGCCTGGTGGCCACCGCTAGAGACTGAGTGACAACAAGTCCTCTCAGGTCTCCAGCTCTCCTCTTCACACTCTGTCAAGAACAGTGTTGTAGTTTACAGTTTCACACCAGTTACCCGGTGGTTATCGCTGAAGGCTGAGTGACAGTAAGTCTCCTCAGGTCTCCAGCCCTCCACTCATATCTCCCTCACCAATCACAGATGCGCTGTGGTTTGCACCTCCACCACCATTGGTTTTCATCTTTTCCCTTCCCTCTCCTTTTCTCCCTGTTAAGGCATTGCTATCAGCTGGGGGGGGGCGCAGATCTCATATTTCTAGCACTCTCCCCAGTCCCCAGTAGTGCTGTGGTCTATATGCTTATTCCCAGTTCCTCCAATCTCGCTTTCAGTGTCTTTGTTACGGTTCCTAGTGCACCTACCATTACTGGTACTACCCCGACTTTCATGTTCAACACCTTCTTCAGTTCCCTAGCTAGGTCCTGGTATTTTTCGAGCTCTTAGCTCTCTTTCCTATTTACTCTGTGATCTACAGGCAGACCATGTCTATTATTTGGCAGGTCCTCCTTTTATTGCCCATCATTACCAGATCCGGTCTTCTCGCTTTGATGGGGTGTTCGGTTCGGATTTCCAAGTCCCAGAGTAATTTGTGACTTTTCCAGGGCTATCTCCGAATTATGCTGGTACCACTTTTCCGCTTGATTAAATCTCATTCGTTTGTTCAGTTCCTGGTGTATCACTGTTGCTACCCTATCGTGTCTGTTTATATTCTTTCTGGGTTAGTTGACTACATTCACAAGTTATGTGGTTTACGGTCGCATCCTTCTCTCAGCATAGGCGGCATTTGCTGTTTGTTTGGGTTCTATCGAATCATGCTGTGATATAGTTTGCACTGATATTATCATTTTTTATTATTATTATTATCATTCGTCTATATTGCTGTTGTCTAGCACAACGATAACTTTATTTTTAGAAATCTGACTTGTAGGAGAGGAGTAATGAATGAACGAAAGCTAATGGTGGAGGTTGAGTCTCTCTTGCACCCATTCGAATACAAGTATCCTCTTTCATTCTTATCCCCGTTCATTACAAAATTACGAAAGTGGACGGGGAAGGAGAGAGATATCGTGAAGGTTGAGTCCCTTTTGCTCCCATACCAGCATAAGCACACTCTCCCATTCTCGCTACTACACTGAAAGGGTAGCTGAGGAAGATTAACAGAAGGGGTGAAAGATATGTGGCGAATTTAAATCTTATTGTTGTAAGATACTATAATTTAGTTCCTGTGGACAGCAGTTGACTCCTCGCCTTCCCTAACCACTTGGTAAGCAGTGTAACATTAAATGGGGAGAGGAGTAATAAAATTCAAGATATTCAAAGAGTGTATCGGACGATTTAACTCCTCCTTCTTGTATGTGTTGTTAACACAACGCTCAATCGTCTGAAAAAACTCTTTGGGGGTTAATGACCCTTCTCAAAACAATAGACAGTAACTCAAGATATTGTTATGAAAATACATGAACAAGTTTTATTGGTGTGAGAAGACGCCTGAGAAGAAATGAATTATCATCAAAAAGCGTATCGATCGCACATACAAACAAGCAGGGTGATATATCGAATTACTTTGTTTTCTATTGCAAAACTGCACTGGGAATTTTCTACATGTTCTACTAATTCGGTAGAACATTAGATGGAGAGACGAGCTAGACAAGTTCAGAAAGTACTGGCTCCGCGACGCCCATGATACAGAGTGTGTGGCGAATCCCAGGGGAAGGTCTATCTCCAACGACGGACGTTAAAAGACTGATGATGATGATGATGATGGTGGTGGTGGTGGTGGTGGTAATGATGATGATGATGATGATGATGGTGGTAATGATGATGGTGGTAAGGATGATGATGATGAATGTTAGCAGAAAGAAAAATATATAGTTTATATGGGCACTGTTATAGACAATAGATAATAGATAACAACGCGAGGCAAGTAGTTTGATGTCAAATTTGAAAACATTGAAAGCAAGTGGGGAGAGTTGTTTTTCTTATTTTTTTCTAGATAATACAATAAGAATATAAACTGATGTAAATGAGAGATACCATTACTACCATGGTTCTCACTGGATATCCTATACCTATAATCTTGTGTCAGACAGTGCCAAGTTTAGCAAACAACGAAGAGAAAGATAGAATTTGAGAAGAGAGAGTGAGACTATTAATATGTCAACGGAAGGATGAAAGTGAATTAATCAGTTGATAGCATTACTGATGTGTTCTAAGACTCAAAGTCTCGCTCCAAACATGCCTCTTTTCTCCAAGTCTATCAATAACCGAACCGACAAAATGCTACTTAATCTCTTTGTCAATGTGCCATCACATGAGGTAACAAAATTGTCGAAAAGAAATTGTGTCGATGACCCTGAAGAAATTTCTTCTGCCTCAATGATTACGAAAGTGAGATAAAAATAAAAAATAGTACGAACACAAGACTGCTATTTTCTGCAAATAAACGATCAACAGTTTTATAAATATCTACGATCGTCGGCAGACCAACAGGATGGGGGCGGTTCGCTCCTAGTGACACAATCAGAGGAGGTGACTGCCCTCGAAATCTTTCATTGTAGTTTCTCGGTATTTTTATCTTCTAATGAAACATCGATCTGTCCACACGATACTTCCAAAAGTGTTCAATGAAATTTGATAAGAGTTGTGGAAGGGGGTGGGCATTGGTTTGGAAGAGTTGATTAAATTTGGCAGCGGATCCAAGAATTTTATATTTATTGAGATATTGTATATGTTTGTTTTTTTTTTTGTTTTTTTTCTTTTCTTCATACATCCATGTAAACGCTCAACGAAAATCAAAAATACAAAGCAGAAAATGAGAAGATACAGACGGAAGGTGAGATAAGATCAGAGGAATGAGATAATAGATATCATAACTGGAATTTCCACGAGTCAAGCTTGTCTCAATAATTGTACCTAGGATTACAGCTGGGGGGTTTGAAGGTTTCCGTTCAGTGCAAGTTTGATGTTGCAAGCATTTACAAGCATTTAGAAAAAAAAAAGTATATTTCATTTCTGTCAAAAATGTTGAATTGATAATGTTCGTTATCACAATTCCTGTTCTTGAAATTAGTGTAACACCTGTAATTTCGTAGCCCAGATATATTCGAACACATCTATATTCATCTAAAAAATACATTGAATGTCTTGTGTTATCACTCTAAAATAATCAAGGATCGAAACACAACAGGTCACAACTCTAAAATAATATTAGAAATACTTTTTACAAATGAATGAATGGCTTGGTTTCGCAAACGAAGACTGTTGGGAGGAATTTCCGTAGCAATAGGACCATAGACTGTGAAGCGTGGTTGAATATTTGTTTGGTCTGATGTATTAGTCTTGAACATTACGATGGAGCACAGCTAGAATAAAATGAGTTTGAATTTCTGGCAGACGCCAAATCTATTCAGGTAATCTTTTTCTGAATCATGTACAGAACAACTTCGAGCTCAGACTTCAAAGCTTAAAATACTCAAGATAAATGATCGGAGGTTCGAGGCTAGGTTAACAGAGAGCGTATTTTGGTACTAGTGTGTCTCCGGTCCCTTCGTTTGACTGCGAAGTCCAAGCATGTGGCACGTGGACTTTTTCATTGAAGGCAGATGAGAGCAAGAACATAGACCTCGAATTCAACAATGGATCACCCAGAAAAATGTCAAACCAAACAATGTGCAATGGAAGGGTCTCACCATAGGTGAACATGTGCACTGGAGTGACCCTTCATGTGGTACCATCTCTGCATAAAACTGACGTACAAAATGCTGTGGTCCCGTTACTTATCAATTAGTATTTTCCTTGATTTTAAGAATCTTCAATGATTACTCAAGAAATGAGTGTGATAGGGAAAATATTTGTTTCTACATTGTAAGTGAATCAGTCTTTCATACTGTAAAGAGTTTTTTTTTTATATGTGTATTTGTAATTTTTATGAAAAGTAAAGATGCTTTAGGTGATGGGTTATAGGCAGCAAATCCCTTTTCAACAAAATTAGCCATTAAGAGTTTCGGGAGTATAAACTTTCTCATTCTCGTGTTTAATGGCTTATAAAAGTACTGCCCAACCTTTTGTTGCCCGTGGTCTGCAGTTTCTGCTTTTCATAAGAATTGTGGTTTAACAATGTATCATTTTTTACATCCTTTGTTATGTAACGAAAAGGAACCCGTCTTATTTTTCTTATTTTATTAGAATTGTAAATCGAATTACGTACAAAAGAACGATGTAGTCTTTATTAACACTACAATTAAATTTATACTTGGCCTTGAATTGAGACAGAAATATCTTGGCATTGAGTTGTTTCTGCTTTCACCAAGTTTGTGAAAGTTCATTAAACAAGCATGTTCTCTTTTTTTATGTCAGTTCGAGTTAACCTTCTTTGCAGGTAGTGTGAAATTGCTCTGCAAGCTGCGTGTTGGACAGTTCTAGTATATAGGAGCTGTGAACATATAATACGCATCCTGATATCAGACAGGAATATGAAGCAAAAAGTCAGCTAATCATATTTGGGGCTAAATATCAACTCAAAGACTTGCTTCATCGTAATTAGAACCCATGAAGGTTTACATCGACCCCCTCTTCCAGGTGCTGTCCAATTTGCTCAATATGTTGTCAAATATGATAGTTTCGGTACCAAGCTGATTCTTTCTATGTAACGTAATCCCTGATGAACAAAATGGTGTTTGCCTGTCAAACATAATGGGAGACTTGGACTGGAAAGAAACAAAAGGAAAATTAGCTTTCTATTTTGAATTTGTCTAGCTAGATCATATATCTAATAATTTAGTGGGGTCAGTGAATGCTATAAAATGCACAATGCTGATTTGAACCTCACTCATCGATTTTTAATTATTGGAAAAATTAACAGTGAACATGTTGAGAAAATAAAGATTTTGTCAATCGGATAATCATAAGATATAAAATATGGAAGTAATTCCAACACACAGAGAAAGATAAACAACTATTTGTTTGTTAGACAAACATTAACCATCAACTGGTATGTTTGTTTTTTACTTCTGTTTTGTTTGAGAAGTTGTTGTTTTTTGTTTTTTTTTGTCTTTTTTAGGATGACTTTCATCCCATATATCAAGAAATTGTGATTTTTTTATTGGTATTTTCTGGATCATAATACATATAATACGTATATATGCAGAAGGGAATGTCTAGTATTCATATAATAAACATTACTAAGTTCGTTTCAAATTTTTATCTTGAGTTTCAAATTTTTTTTCATCACATTTCATTCAATAGTGGTATTTTAATGTCAGAGAAATTTATGTTTGATTTTAAGAACTATTCATACTGAGTAAAAATCAACAAAGAATCTAGTGTGTTGATGGTTACGACATCAATGCTTCAATTGAATTCAGTCTAGGCCATACATTTGAGCCTCAATTTTACCGTACGTGTCCACATGGACGGGGAGGTAACTCCAACAGCCAGTCCGAGAACAAAATGCCTTCTATTGCTGCAACAGTATGAGGATAAAAATAATTATTACTTGTATTCATAGTGGTATCTACAGTCGTTGTGATGATTGAAATAGTTTCTGTTGCGACTAATATCTGTGATGATGCTGACGGGACGGCATCGGGCTATAACTTTGTAATTACCAATAAAGATGAGGATAACTAGTATCAGCATCAAGGAACTCTACTCTAATCCTCTTTCTTCAACCAACTATAACTGAAGATAACATTTTTAGTGGAATTCAATGACCATGTCGTCGTCGTCTCCTGTGGTGGTGCTGTTGATGATGATGACTGTCAGACAAATTAAGATCTTTCCCAAAACGTAAACCGTCATTATAATAATTACAGCCAATATTACTACTGCTGCTAATTTTACTGTTACTACTTCTGCTAATATTAATAATAATAATAATAATAATAATGATAATAATAATAATAATAATAATAATAATAATAATAGGCTGTATCAGGAGTGAGATGAACTGGACCATTCCTTGGATGGACAAAGGAAGAACTCCAGTCAATGGACCGGCGAACAAGAAAGCTCATGACAATGCACAAGGCCTTACACCCCAGAGATGACACGGATAGACTGTACGTGAAGAAGAAACAAGGCGATTGTCTTCAAAGGGCAAAAAAAGGACTAGAAAAGTATGTGCAAGCAAACTGTGAAGATATTATAAAGAGAATGCGAACCAGTGTAACGAACAACAGAAAAGTTACTCACTCAGTTGCAGCACAGCAAACAAGGAAAGAAAACGAAAACAGAAAAGACTACTCGGAGAATTCGAAACACAGATACAGGATGTTGTAGACGCTATATCATGGACATGGCTACTCAAAGGAAACCTGGACATAAAAAACAGAATCGCTCATCATGGCTGCCTAAACAAATGCATCAGAACAAACTGTATCAAAGCGAAACTCGACGGAACACAAACAGCAAATTCTGCCAATGTGGGGAAAGGGGTGAGACCGTAAAACTCATAACTTGTGAATGTATAGTCAACTAGCACATAAGGAGTATCAATACAGACACGATAGGGTAGCAACAGTGATACACTTGGAAGTGAGCAAACGAATGGGATTCAACCATGCGGAAAAGTAGTCACGAGCCGGAGATAGCCCTGCAGAATGGAAGTCACAAATTACTCTGAGACTTCGACATCTAAACTGTCCACCTAATCCAGGTGAGAAGACCGGACCTGGTTATCGTGGAGAAGAAAAGGAGAACCAGCCAAATAATAGACGTAGTCGTACAGTCGGGTCACAGAACAAACAGGAAAGAGCGTGAGAAGCTGGGAAAATACCAGAACAAATGGTGGTTGAGGTACAAACCACAGCGCTGCTGTGATAGATGAGGGAGATTTGAGAGGAGGGTCGGAAACTCAGGCTTCAGCGATAACCAACGGACAATTGGCGTGAAAGTGTAAACCACAGCACTGCTGTGGACTGTAAGAGTGTGGAGAGGAGGGCTGTCATTCAGTCTCCAGCTGTGATCATCAGGCAACTGGTGAGGAAATGCGTAATAATAATAATGATAATAATAATAATAATAATAATAATAATGATGATAATAATAATAATAATAATAATAATAATAATAATAATAATAATAATAATAATAATAATAATAATAATAATGGGATTCAACCATGTGGAAAAGTGGTATCAGCACAAGCCAGAGGCAGTTTTGGAGAATGACAAACACAAACTACTCTGGGACTTTGACATCCAAACTGACCACCTCATCCAGGCAAGAAGACCGGACTTAGTAATAGTTGACAAAAAAGGAAGGCCTGCCAAATACTAGACGTTGCTGTGCCTGCAGACCATAGAGTAAGAAAGGAGGAGGGTGAAAAAAGGGAAAAATACCAGGACCTAGCAAGGGAGTTAAGGAAGATGTGGAACATGAAAGCCAGGGTAGTACCGGTCATAGTGGGCGCACTAGGAACTGTCCCCAAAACGCTGAGGGAGAGACTGGAAGAGATCGGGATTAGGGGAAGGATAGAGACCGTACAGACCACAACACTACTTGGAACTGCACGGATACTGAGGAAGGTACTAGAGATATAAGTACTGCAACGAATCGTAGCTCTGTCATGATATGCGAAAGAGGGAGGAGACGTTAGCTGAAGACCTGAGGAGACTTATTGTCACTCAGCCTTCAGCGATAACCACTGGGCAACCGGTGTGAAACTGTAAATCGCAGAATGACTGCGACCTATGAGTAGTAGGAGAGGAGGGCTGGAGACTTGAGGAGACTTGCTGTCACTCAAACTCCAGCGGTTACCACCAGGCAACTGGTGTGAGATTCCAAATAATAATAATAATAATAATGAATTATTTAATCGGCATGATGATGATGTTGATGATGGTATGATAGTAAACAGACCATCAATGAACATCATTGTAATTTTATTTTGAGGGCAACAAAAAGAGACCATTATATTGTAAAGTGCCTATGAACTCCAGACACTTCAAGTCAGAGAATCATTTCACGAAGCCAAACCGTTGTTGTTTTAGTTTTTTTGCCGAGGGGAATTTTAGTAGCGGAAATCAGCGCTTCTTTTTTTTTTTTTTTCTTTTTACTACTACAATAATCGCTTGATTATTATTACTAGTAGTATCAGTACTATCAGTAGTAGTAGTGTTTTCGTACCTCCTGATCACCACGATACTCACTGCTACTATCTTCATCACTATCATATTATTATCATCATCATTATTATTATTATTATTATTATTATTAGTAGTAGTAGTAGTAGTAGTAGTAGTAGTAGTAGTAGAAGAAGAAGAAGAAGAAGAAAAAGAAGAAAAAGGAGAAAAAGGAGAAAGGCGCAAGAAATGAAAGAACTAGGAAAATCTATTGACACCATTCTTGACTAATGAGAGCACTTACTATTACAGTAGTTGACAAAATGTCAGTTGTTGAATCGTGAGGCTGCAATTCGAAAGCACTCCACTGAGCTTAAGCTCACTCTAAATGTCTGGCAAAATCAATATCCTACGTAGTTTAAATTGTGTCCAAGACGGCAGTTTTATGACACTCATTGGGGATAAAGTCCACTTTCATTGGCTTTTAAGACTAGAACATTCACCGTTATACAATCATCTATGTTTCCCTGGATGAAAATATCTACATGGGTTATCAATGTTTCATGGAAAGAAGAAAAAAAAAACATGTTGAAACACCCATGAAAATGCTGATATTGTACCCATTTTTAAGAGTTATTCTTTTTTGATATTCCATTAGTGTCTAAAGGTTTATCACCACATAAGCAATGGTTAGCGGGCTATTTTCGAAATCCATTTATCCCTAACTACATTCTCTATGAACTTTTCCATGGCTTATCGACAAAGTTATCATAGTCCAAATAATATCTGGATATCCCCGAACGAACTGATATCACATTCACAAAGACCCCAGCCCCAGGAAAAACTGTGAAGTTTCGATATCAATCTTGTATTTTAATGTTATTTTCTGTCTGGTAACCTTTCACCGGTTATTAAATAAAATCTATTTGCATGTTTCCCCCGTGACACGAAAGTAGAGCGTTCCTATAGAAGAAACCTTTCGTAAGTCGATATGCGCAAAGTGAGGAATCAATTACCATTAATTTACATGGAAAACCTTCTGAGCGTTCCCATACGTACAAAATGGTAATGATGATTGTATTGTTACACCGATTCTTCGGAGGTAAGGTTGGCGCAAGATCCCAGAAGCTGGAGAGTGGGAAAAGGAAAGGAAGAGCGTACATGTATGTGGAACGACTTGTTGCAATATAAACCCTGAATGCTATTTTCGCTTTTCGCCCTAACTTTTAATCGCAATACAGTGGCAAGAATCGTACTTCCGAAAAAATGGGGGCATCTCTGTGTGTGTTTATATATATATATATATATATATATATATATATATATATATATATATATATATATATATATATATATAGTGAAAGATAGAGATAAATCAGTATTTGTTTTAAACTTCAAAGCTTCTTGAATTCAAAGAGAATTTCAGTTATCAATGTAATCTGATGTGACCAGAATTAAGCCGATTTTCAGATAAATAAATAAAGGACACTACTCTATAATTCCATTTATATATCCCTCCCTTGACAAATCGGTTATTAAAGCATAGATAGCGGTGGGAGAGAACGCAGACCCCGCATTATTATCACTCTGTTGCAAATCATTCAGATTCTTTTGCCCTTTTCAAGCTAACGCATTCAAGAGGTACCTTAATCCGCTATATGGCTGCAATGCAGCGCTTCGGCTACTTTGAGGTCACAAACAGATGAATAGAATCAGACTTTGAAATGAAATGCGTTGTCCTGTATTGTTTCTCCATCGTAAAATGGTTATTTCGAGATGTATTCAAAGAGAGAAATTTGTTTCACTAACACCAAATATACGCCCCGTTTGTGTGAATTGCTAGTTGGCACAGTTGTAACTTAATGTTTGTACCAGTACCCCTGTTGGCTTTTGTTGGTTGAAATAACACAATCGCAATGAAATATTCATAAGGTCGAAAATAAAGACAATTCCATTTAAGGTCATCGCAGAATAGGTCACCGATAATAGAACAGTGCTTTGTTATATGAAGCCACGTTCCACTGACCTAGCTTTGATAACAAGCATCATATTTGCGACTAGCACTAATTTGATCGGCATTATTACGTACTAAAATGTCGGCCTGGCGTTCAAGTCTGAAATGTTGGCTGCGAAAATTGCCTGTTGATGTGAAAGATGACTGAACGGGATATACTTCAATTGGATTTGGCGATTAGAAGATTTTGTCCTTTCGTTTTGTTAACAAATTTAATAGTTTTTTGAATATGCATAAACTGACAAAATTGAATGAAAATATTGCTCCGGTGAAGAAGCATGTTAAAATATATATATGATTTTAAACCCGAACACATACATACGTGATTTTCTTTATTCATTTTCTTATTTTGTTTGTATGAATAGACAGAGAAATTCACTTGCATCTATGAAGGTTTCGAGGATGATATTAGTAAGTACAGGAACATTGAAAAAAAAAACGTCCTCGAGACGTATTGGTTGATCAAATATTGCTTATTTGCGAGCATTTATTATCAACTTGTGAAACCCCGCGAGGAAAAAAAATCACGGATATATTCAAATTTCTATGAGATGATCTTTTAAGAGAAAAAATACAGAATTCTTTTCGATAGAATTGTCCGTAGTTTCAAATGATGGGTAGGTGGTATTTTATCAGCAAAATTATTACCTTTCAGCGGGAGAGTCCAATGTTACGGACAGAGAACCAAGAAAATCATACTGTTTAACATATAAGTTGATTGATTGGCATAAGTTGGTGTCAAACCTTCAGTAGTTGGAGACCCAATGAGGATCGAACCCACTAACAACAACCAGCGAGATCTACTTACTACTCATTGTTGTACAATGTTTACACGGATGAGTCCATTGTTTCAAACAGTGTGCAGGAGGTATATTTTTATCAGCAAATTTGTTGTTTTTGAGCGGAAGAGTCTTGTGTTACAGATAGTGAACCAAGAAAATCACACTGCTCATTATACAAGTAACAGATTGTTTATTTTTTATTTCTTTCGTCTTAATTTCAGTCGTTTTTTATCGCCCATCCTAGATCGTCATTCCACGATGATGAATACTGTGGATCAGAAATAAATAATAAGCCTATGGTGAGATTTGCACCTGCATCTCCCGATTCTCATCATCCAGTTTCCCCGTGGCGGCTGTATCACTAATTAGCTTAATTAAGCCATATAGCTTTAATCCTTAATTTTCCAAACGTCTGATACACCACCATCTTTTTGTCGATGAAGTATAGTTAATTAGCATTCCTATTTTTAAAACTAGTATTTCTTCAATCTTGATTTCAGTTGCTTTTTATCGTAACTCCCAGATCGTCGTTGGTAAACAGCGTGAATCGAGAATAAAGAATAGGCCTCCGACAGGACTCGAATGGGGGATGTGAATTCGAGTCTCGCCAGAGGCTTATTTTTCATCTCTGATCCCCGCTGTTCTCTCACGGTTGTTGTATGGCGACCAAAAAGCAAATGAAATTAAGGTGGGAGGAATACTGGTAAAAAATGAATAACTGGAAATGCTTCCTCTAGGAAAGTCGAATGATATTACCTACAAACATCTTATAAGATTGTCTTATGAATAAGTTTCTTATCGATAGAGAGAGAGTATGCATACAAAATCTATAGCACATTCGCAAGCCTATACTTCATGTATCTCGAGGTTACACTTGTGCGCACTGGTACACACACATACTTATACATTCGCTATATATGTATATATGTATGTTAGTGTATATGTATATATGGGCATGTAACTACGCACGCACGAATGAATTATCCTTCCATCTTGTTTTGCTGCCAATTGTTTTGACCTTTTCTTGTCATAAAACACGCTGAGAATCAGAAAGACTGTGAGTTAGTCAGTCGAACTCTCTCCTCGATTTCTACCCAAGAAACACAAGTAGTAGCCTTCCTACACACTGTTTCAAACTCCGCGCTTCTACCGGTAAATAAATTCACTTTTTCTTCTTAAAAATCGTTTCGTAGAAATTCAAATATCCGTGGATTTTTTTCACGAGTATTAACTAACATATATATATATATATATATATATATATATATATATATATATATATAATTTTCATGTTGATAATATACGGATGTTGTTCTATTTTTGATAAAACATATCAATAGGTTTATAAGCTTGCGAGCTAAGTTCCATGGAAATTATTCCAGGATTAAAAAAGGTTTTATATATACGCACATATACAGAAATCATATTTATGTAAATGAAAATGATTTATTTCTTTCCGATTGTTTGAAAGAAGGGAACGAGGTATTTAGGTTAGTGGCCAGATCCTTATCTTCATCTCTTTGCTTCATCAAAAAGGGAGTTTTAAACCAAAAAGTGTCCTGCAACATATCGGTGCATAATAACAAGGGACCATATACAGTATTGTTCTTCACGTTTGATTCTTTCCTAATGGGGTGCCCTATATTTTTGCCGTTCGCCTTTTCTCAACAATGGCCAGAATAGTAAACATAGAGCTGAGAAAGTCAAGTTTATGTTGATATAAACCTAATCTCAATGTTTGGGAAGTGCATTATTTGCTCTTTTGATAACAGAGAAAAAAAGGTTCTATAAACCTCTGATGGGCTCTGTGTGGAATTATGAAATATAGTGTGAGATGGGATTCTCGTCGGTAAAGCGAGTAATCTATTGCGTTTGTAAATCGTTTTGCAGAAATGCTGTGTTAAAGCATCAGAAGATGCCGACTGAAAGGAAAGTAAAAGGAAAGAATTTAGAATTTGAGTAATAAAAATTGTAATTAGATAGAAGATGTACGAAAACGGAAATAATTGCACATTAAACTGCATGACTGCACAACATTGCCTTTCTATCATATATCTTTAATATCGCGATCGATCTCATTCTTTTCACTTTTCGTCGAGGTTCTTATTTGTCTATTTGTCTATCTCTCATATCAGCTAATAATATATATATATATATATATATATATATATATATATATATATATATATATATATATGTGTGTGTGTGTGTGTGCGTGTGTGTGTATGTGTGAGCGTGTGTGTTTATGCGTGTGTAGTCATATATACAATTATTTAAATTATATAACCACACACGCATGTATTTGTGAGAGTATACATATATAAATATATATATAATTACGCACACATATATAAACACACACACGTATATACACACATATCCGTGCATGTGAGTATGTTTGTACGTGTGTGCTTATATATGCATATAATTAGTTGAAATGAGGGATAGACAATTGAGAAATACACACACACATACGTGTATGTGTGTGTGTTTTTCTATTAAGTATATAATTACACATATATATATACATATATATACATAAATATATGCACACATATATGCGTGTTGTTTGTGTCAAGATATATGATAGAAAGGCAATGTTTGTGTATTTAAGCAGTTTATTGTGCAATTATTTCCCTTTTTCGTGCTTCTTCTATCTAATTGCAATTTTTTTTATTCAAATTCTAAGTTCTTTCCTTTTACTTTCATTTCAATCGGCATCTTCTGATGATTTAACGCAGCATTTCTGCAAAATGACGCACAAACACAAAAGATTTCTCGCTTCACTGACGAGAGTCTCACACTGTAGTGTGGTTAACTCGTTCCCAAACATTCCATTCTGTTCAAAGCCGTATTATAATTTGATTTGTATTTTTTTCCGTTTATTTTCTTTCACTCTCTTTCTCTCTCTCTCTCTCTCTCCCTCTCTCTCTCTCTCTCTCTCTCTCTCTCTCTCTCTCTCTCTCTATATATATATATATATATATATATATATATATATATATATATTACTATGTCATCCACAGACAGCTGTTTCGATGTATTACATCTCTTCAGTGTGGCTATAGACTTTTTATCTCATCCAGTACTGCGAGGCATAATTGAAGCCCTCACATCGGACCCGGATATCCTACCTCTGGACTACAGAACTGGGTGGTCAGTAAGGCTGAATTTAAGCCATATATTCATTTACGCAGAAACGCCTCATCCACCAGAGTGCTCTATTCCTATGGAAGAGCATTACATATATATATATATATATATATATATATATATAAATATATATATATATATATATATATATATATATATATATATATATATATATATATATATATAATGATAAACAATACGTTTTACTTTTTTGTGGATACAATCACTAAAACCTCTATAATAAAATTCACTAAACATAAGCGAAAAATTTCTGAATCGGAAGTCCGCCCTGAAAACCTAATGTCAACGTTATTGCAAATTGTTATAAAAGCGCAAACACATTTCGAATTTTATTACAATGTAAGACCTTCACTTCAAACTGTCCCTCTTTGCTTTTCTTCTTACCAGATTGAATTTGGGATCTTTGTCCTTAAGATTCCGTTTTGAAAAAAGAGTCTGTCTCAGAGAATAACACATTGAGGCCTTTTCTACTTTTTGCATTTTTTTTATTTCATGGTTTAAAACGGGATAAAACATTCTGTTGGAATAACTGCAGCCAGTAATGTTGGGAATCTATCCTAACTCTCATTGTAGAAAAGGATTAGTTTCCTTTTGAAACATTTTAAATGAAAATATGAATCATTCTTTCCTCTGTTTCTAAAGCTGAATTTTCAGAATAAATTACAGAACCGGCAATTAAGAATTTCAATAGTCTAAACTTGAGATAAACTTAAGATGTATTACATAATTTACTGAATGCTATCAAAATCTTGGCCAAGTATTGATTGAAGAGTCATTAAAAAGTATCTAAACTTCTGGTCTGGGTCTGAAATGTTAGAACTAACAATAACAGTACAGGTTGTATCACTCAAATCCAGTGCTCTAAGGCACGGCAACTTCCATGGTCGGGTACGTTTCTAATATGCAGCCATATTGAATCTCCCACTTTGATTCGGTTTCAAACCGCGCTTTGAACCGTAATTTAGAGATTTATAAACCGAATCATTAATCAAAATGTGTTTTCGATTACTATCTAAATCGATATTAATCCAGAAAAAAAGATGGAAATTATCGAATTCAACGATTTCAATAAAAATCGAATATCATGAAGCCTAATTGTAAATGATATTTAAATAAAATTATTCAAATCGTAATCAAACCCTAAACAGTGGTTTGAAATTCACACCGAACCTTTAAACCGTAAACCTTGAAAAAGAAAAAAAAAGTACTCTTTCAGCCACCAGAACTCGTTTCCTGGCATTTTTATGAGGTCAGTTTTTGTTTTCCGGCATTTTATGCGGTCTCGATGTGGTCAGACCGTAAGAGTTCCGGATAATTGAGGTTCTAATGTAATTCTAAAACCCGTGATACTTCTTTTTTGTCAATACAACAGTCAAAAAAAAAGTTTCAAAAGCACGAACTGATTTTATCGGTCACAATTCTTATTAAAATGCACGTGTACTTATCCACACCCTTATACATTTGAGGCTCCGTCTTATTTCATCTTTTTCAAGTGTTTGGCAGAAATAATCCTTCTCCTGGGTGATCAGTCTATGTGAAATCTAAAATACACACACCGAAGAAATCATGGACGAAACAGGGATTTTTCTCTTCCTATGATGATGTAGTGTCAAACACAATTGCAAATACCTGAGCATCTCAGCGAAGGGTGGGTGTTGTTTTCGTGATCATTCAACTGACCTGTAATTAAGGTTTCCGTCGCAGCAAAAGTGGGGAAAGTACTGGCCTGCACTGACCTTTGCTGAATCAGCCTCTATTAAACGCATTCTTGAGAAGAATCACATAGCAATGATTATTTATTATATCCGTGTCTTGCATTGTGTGTGTGTGTGTGTGTGTGTGTGTATGTGTGTGTAAGTGAACCTGGTAGAGATTTTGTGTTAGTGCCTATGTATGCATGCGTATGCATCAGTAAGGGAGGGTTTGTTATGTAACTGTATGCATGTGCACGTACGTGGATGGGTACAGCTCGAAAAAAGTTCAGATAGTTCGCGTCTTCTCTATTTGATTATAAGATCGGCTTTAAATTATTTCTGTTCTGGATTACTCACACGCAGAAAAAGGAGGGAACATGGAAAAAAACTCAAGTATAGCCTTATGAAGAAAGGTAGATATAATTCTTACTGTTTGGGGGGTCTAAACAAAGCGCCCTTAATCTCTTTAAACCACAATTGCCGCTAACAAAATGATAACTAATTATGCAGCAAGGGCGGAGATTTCCTCTGCGTGAAAATGACCGGATAATGTGATTCGTTTGATGGAAGAGGAAGCTTTTTTTTATTTGTTGAGATTATTTTTTTTTCTTTTTTTTGGGGGGGGATATCTACGAAATTGATTAAATATAAACAACAGTCATAAAATAAGTGAATGTCATCTGTATATCTCTCAATTTCTGTTTGTGCGAACTTCCTTATCAGTAAGAGCCGAGAAACTAAATATTTTTTTAATTAACTTTCAGAATTTTATCAAGAATTATCTTTTTTTTTTTCCATTCAGTATTTTCAACATTTGTTAATCCAACCTGAAAGTTCCCAACAGCAGTAAAAAGAATTTCTTTTGGTATTTTTAGAAACTGCAATGCAGAACTGTCAGAATGAATTTCTCCACTTTCCAAGTTTGGCTATGTATACATATCAACGAAGGAGCTAGAGGGCGGAAACTTTGAAATTTACTCCTTATGTCTACAAAAACTTTCCTAATGCTCTTCATAAGAGGGTTTTCAGTGAGTGAGAGGGTTTATATCCACAAAGCAATTTTTACAATATAATTGTATGCTACATTGGTCACTAGTTTGTATCCGCTTGTTTTTATTTTTTTTAATCAGACCTTGTGATCAAGTATCAGTGATTACTGCCCGACAAAGGGTGAGAAAATCAACTTATGCATTGATCTCCCCTTCTTTCAACGTTTTAATTGAACACCCTCGACACAGCATGCTGCCAAAAGATGTTGGTCACGTGACAGTTTCCACTGAGTGACTAACTCGGCCTGTTTTGTTTTGATATTATTTTTATGGTGCTTGGGTGTATGTATAAGAAACGTCGTCATTTCACCGTATCTGAAGATGAAATACTATCTGGAATACTATCATTTTTTTACTAGTATTTCTTTCATCTTAATTCTAGTCGCTTTTGCGAAAAAGGAATAAAGGATAAGCTCTCCTTTTTGCCGAAAGCAATTAAGTTAAGGAAGTACTCGTCAAAAGTTAATTGACAATAAGTTGATAATGATTCATCTAATGAGGATATAAATCAAGATTATGTTACTACTAGTATCTGAGATAATTCAGTTTTCTCACTGTTTGGAATCACTGGCTCATCATATTATAAGAAGTTACTGCCTATGTAACAATTCATGGATTTGAATTTCTATGAGATGAGTTTTTGAAAGAAAAGCAAAGGAAAGTATGTATATATATATATATATATATATATATATATATATATATATATATATATATATATATATATATATATATATATATATATCAGCCCTGACAACAAAACTTACCCACAATGCATAGCCCCTGGCAGTGGACTCTGGTTCCACATGGTACATTTTAATACACACTCACACAGCACACACCACTGATGATGGGAAGAATCCCGAAACATGTATGGACTATTGACATATAAGGATTAATAAACCTTACCACCGAAAACTTCACTCCCGAGTCTGTCTCACTCTCCAAAGTACACATTATATATATATTCATATATATATATATACACACACATACACACAAACACAAACACAAACACACGCACATATATATATATATATATATATATATATATATATATATATATATATATATATATATATATATATATATATATATATACTGAAGACTGTGATGAATTTGGTAGAAAAGTATCCGGCCGTTTTTCTGCGGAGTTCGAGTGATTTCTTCAGATTCCCTCCCTTACTTCAAGTCATGATAGTGTACAACTCCAGAACTGTGTAATAGTGTAAATAAATGTTTACTTCTTATTGATTCCAAATAAGATTTCTCCTAAAAGTGACTGAACACATTAAAGTGGAACAGTCCACCGTTTCAAATGCTGGGTTGGAAATATTTTTATCAGCAAAATATGAATTTTATCTGTTACAAAGAGAGAAACGGAGAAAAAAAAACAGAAAAAATAAACGTTACTCTGTTCATTACATAGATATGTGGACGATTGACTTCAAGCTCCGTTGAAGGAGAAGAAAAAAGAGATACTATACTTCGGTTCTAGGCTGTCCGAAAGTTCGTTCTCCTTTTGGGAAAAGAATTTGCTCAGCACTTCTAAAATAAGATAATCAAATGAAGCATCATCTCCTTTATTTTTTCGTAATATTTGATTATTGCAGTCTATTATTACGTTTAATCAAAAGCTATACGGAAAATGTAAGTAAAGAAGTGAAAATTTGTTCACTGAGTCTAAAAGCTATTCTATTCAAGCAACAATGATATCAAGGACTACTTGAAAACTTTTTGATATTTTACCTGGCATCATTGTTTTTGAGAGGCATACTCAATGTACGCTTTCTCGCAGTTCTGTCCTTAGAGATTAGTATATCATATAAATACCCAGAAGTACTGGCTTACATTTCTGACGTTAATTCAAAACGAGTTTATGTTTCCTTGACACTGAACTTACACTTTTACAAATCATTTCAAACCAAGGTTCCAGTAATGTTGTGTCATCTTGGATTTAAACAATACTCGCCTATAAATAGAATGTTTTATTTTGACTTTCTAGGATCTCATAAAATTAAACTATTCAAGAACCCTCCATAACAGTGTTTTATCTTTTTCAGTTTAATGGAGTTGTTTCTTTTTTTTTTCTATATGATGTACTATACCGAATTTTCCGACGCCCAGGAGACCTTTATGACCAAGAAACCCACAAACAACAATCACTTATTTCTATTTCGATATGTTGACGCAGGATTGATATATACAACCTACACGAGGTCTGGCTTTGGATCTGCGTCGAGTCTTTGGCGACAGGATAGAGCAGAGTCAGGATTGGGCGATTTTGAGGGGGCCAACTCCAGACACCTTTCTTCATATTTTGTTGTATGGGAGCCCGGAGAGGATGAGGGTGTGGTAGATATGTACATGGGTTTTAAATTATAAAATAACATTACCTACTAAAAATGAATCGCCCTCATCGTTGCTGCATTTGTGTATCTTACCTCTCTGCAAACCACCAACCCAACCTGATTCTCTAGACAGTGATCAGAGAGGTCGACACGTGGCTGATTGTAGTTGTCAAATTCAGATGGGGGACACGGTTACCGAAAAAAAGAATGTTTTTTTTAATGAAATATCAAATCATATACTTACTCACACGTACACACACACACACACACACATACACACGCACTCTCTCTCTCTATCTCTCTCTCTGTCTCTCTTACATTCACGCTCTCACTTTTTCTTTCTCTCACTCTCTCTCTCCTTTTCTCATTCTAAATAAGCTTATTGTGAATGATGGTAGAAAATTTTACAAGCATTGTATTTTTGTGATGAAATTTGTAGGAATTTTTTTTTAAAGAAAAGAACAGGTCTGGTTAGTCACTCAATAGAAACCATCACGTGACCAACGTCTTTTGGCAGCATACTGTGTTGAAGGCAGTCAATTAGATAATTGGAAAAAAGGATGATTAATGAATAAGTTACTTCTCTCGCATTTTGCTGAACAGTAACCACTAAAAAGGTCTGAATTAAAAAAAAAAAAAAACAAGTGCAGAGGCTGATGGACACAATCTAAGTGATCCCCCTATCCGCCCACGTACTAAAAACCCATTATGGGGTGATTTATTTCAAAAGCAATCTTTTTTTCTCTAGACATAATAAGGAGTAAATATCAGAAATTTCAGCCTTCTAGCCCCATTGGTGTGGCCTGAGATAGATACATACACAGACAGCCAGCAGCACCAACTTGAAAACTGAAAAAAAAAAAACTATTATGACAGTTTTGGCGACTGTTTTGGACATTTTTTTGCTTTAAACGAAGACAGAACTTTTATTCAAAAAATCAATTGTCGGTTGTTTTTTCTAACAAAACAGAGAATCTGGAATAAGCCGATTTACTTATTCATTCATGCAAAATATTCATTTTTCAAAAAATCACACGCTGAAATAAAGAGAATCTTAAATTTCTCAAGCATCAACAATATTGTAACGAGAAGCCAGTTATCGTCAGCTTGAACTTAGCTACTCAACTGTTGATGTAATCTACATTAATGTTTTTCCCAGCGTTCTGTTTGCTACTTCTACAGTCACACACATACAGGAACTGCCATGAACACACACATGAAATCTAAAGACTGTTTCTCGACATTAGTAGACAGACTTTTACTGACACATTTTCTGTGTCATACTTTCTATCAATGAATGCCGTGTCACTTTTGCCTTTTTTTGTGAATGAATGCTTTTGCATATTGTCTTGGCGATTACTCTATTTTTCAAGAAGTATGCAACTTTTCGAACCTTGCAAATTTCTGCAATTTCTATCTATAGCCAAATTTTCAGATACCGAAAATACGCTTGACGAGGTGAATATTTGTGACAGCTCAACACTGACATCTAGAAATAGATTGTGAACAACTTTTTACCATGATCAAAGCTGAGATTTTTGATAATTTCTTCTCAGTTTTGAAATATGAAACTTACGGTGTATAGAGAAAACATAAAGATACATATTCTCACAAAGTTACAACTAGTTAGCCTCACACCAAGCATAAATATCAGAAATAGATCCAATTCATTCTGGTTGAAATCTGCTTGAGCGTCTCTATTCGGTACGACGACTGCACGTTTCATTTTCGAAAAACGTAGACGATCTCAGCGCATACCATTTTATGTCTGCCTATCAACGCATAACGTAGATGGAAAATATCCTTGCATCGAAGCCAAATTCTTTATGTGCACATTCTGATATCATAATATTAATCTCTACTTTCAGTATGCTTTTTTACTCTAGCTATGTCACTTTTGACATTGACTTAGAATGTTTTATATTATTTTTGTCCAGCAATTAACATGCATGTGTCTTTTTATCGACATCTCTTTTGTATATGATTGAATACGTATATATTTTATTTCTGTCTTGCTTTTATTTCTCTTTCGTGTATTCTACAGCTATATTTGACTAAAGCATAATCAAAACAGTATCTATATACATACGTTTACTATTCAAAAGACACTACAAACATTAAATCATTTCTAGAGTCAGATGATTTTTTAAAATTTCTCTCCCAACAAATAACTCTTCATTACAATGGTGATCTCAGCCTATTCAATTTCTAAAAAGAAATATTTCTCCGAGAAACTCATCTTCTAAACATATCGTTAAGAACAAATTGCGTTCTCAACAAATTGCCGACCCGACGCATTTACGTCAGCATGATAAACCTGTAAGTACATATACGCTACATGTATACATACACTAAGTGTAAATGTATACACCAAACCCATACATAAATCATACGTATTTCGCACTGATTTCAAAAATGCTTAATGAGCAGTTTAAAATAGGAAGGTTTACTTTCCTCACCTGACTCAGGCCCCCGGTCGGTTTTACACGACCCTAATTGGCAGTCTAAAGCTGTCGATATGTATCTTCTCCTCACTCTAGTTGACTTGCCTTTGTGGCATTCAATTTAGTGTACATAGCTCTAGGTATTTGAGAAGCAGGTTCCAGCCAGGGCATTATATCGGAGCCTGAAGGGCCTTGGTGGCACGAGAATCTCCTCCGATTGAGTTGTGTATCGAAATTTTCATGTCGATACGATCTGTCCACTAATGAAATGCTGACTCTATCGTTTACCGGCGAGCGAATATAGAATATAGTGCTGAAAGGGTTATAATAAATGAAAGCACAATGGCTAAAGGACGAGGGTGTTTGTCCTCTCGGAGGCTCTGTAGCAGCTTTCCCAGTTCTTTAGGTTTTTTTAACCAGTAAAAATGTTAATGGTGCTTATGTTTGGTCCGTTTTGCTCCTCTTCAATCCTCACTCCATCAAAATGTAGACTTCTAAAGTTCCTTGCTCTATCTGCCTCATTCATTTGCAATTCGCAGAGAACCTACACGACCTCCAACTTATGCTACATGAACTAAATGAAGAGAGCCAGAAAGTCGGCCTATACATTAACTTCAGCAAGACGGAGATCATGTGCAACAACCATGTCGTAAATAAGAACACCGAAATCAAAATCGAGAACACAGAACTGGAGAAAGTAGGCCACTACATCTACCTAGGACAGCGAATCTCTAAGAGACCCTCAAAAGAGGAGGAAATCAAACGAAGAATCACCTTAGGTTGGCGAGCCTTAGGCAGAGCTAGCTCAACCTTCAAAAATAAAAAGATCCCATTTATCCTAAAAAGAAGGGTGTTCAACCAATGCATCCCTCCAATAATCTCTTATGGAGATGAGACATGGAACCTAACCAAGAGACAGACCCGCAAATTGAGAACCATGCAACGTGTGCGTGAAAGAATCATGCGCAACCTCACATGGAGAGACCACAAGACAGCACAATACATCCGGAAGAAGACAGGAGTCAGAGACATAATAAAATTCGTCAAAAAACTCAAATGGCAAAGGGCTGGCTATGTCGCAAGAATGGCAGACAACTGATGGACATCGTGACTCATGCCATGGATCCCCAGAGATCACATGCATAACTGCGACCGGCAGAGTATTAGATGGAGAGACGAGCTTGATAAATTCAGAAAGTACTGGCTAAGCGATGCCCACAATAGAAAAGTGTCCAACTACGGATGTTAAGTGATTGATGATGATGATGATGATGATGATGATGATGATGATGATGATGATGATGATAGTACGACAGTAAATGTGTACTTGAACGTCTGCTTATACATATCTGTGAATATATGTACAAGAGGAAACTAAAAATTAAAAATTAGACACGCCTTTATGAAAAGGCGAACTCATATGGCCGGTGTAGATGAAATTAGTTTGTCAAGTTTCTTGCTTGGTAACATTTTCTGTGAGTAAAAATTGTTTGTATCGAACATTTGAAATTGAACATTTTGTGGTTTGTGGCGCACGAAGACGTGTGTAATAAATAGAGAATATTTATTTTTAGTTTATAGAGTCAGTATCACTTTTATTTACTTTTGACTTGTAATTTTGACTCGTAACTTTTTCGTCTTGCAACTATTGCACACCACCAGTCTACGAAAGTGAGTAAATAGCGAAGATCGGAAAGAAAAAAATAAGCCCCAGGAATTCGCACGTCGTTACCCCGGCTATGTTTGGCAACTGCTACATTGATTGAGCTACTAGAACTTTTAGGTCGTAGAGAAGATCAAATTCAACCTTTAAACTTACTAGTTATCTTCCCCAAACGCTCGGTGCCATATTTGTTATTGTTTTTACCTATGCTACATGGAGTGTTACTAATATCATCTCGATTTATTTTTTTATTGGAAGAAGCATTGTCAACCCTTATCAATGTTTTCACTAATATTTCTTTCATTTTAATTTAATCGCCAAAGCAACTGAAATTAGGATGAAGATTTCGGGGAGTATGGAACTATATCCACAAATTTTTGGCCACGGCATCAAAATGTTAACTAACTGTCGCTTTGGCATGACGGTCTTTGCGATCAAAAACTGGTAATGGTTGACAATTCTTTATGCGATTAAATAAATAATCAAGAGAGTATAAGTATCACTCTCTTGGACTATTTCACAAACTTCTTGATAAAGTAGTTCGATGTACTGCCTCAGAGTACGGTGATTTTCCGATAGCAGCATTATGATATTCTGGAATCATTACCTGTAAAAAATATAATACGATACTTTTTTAGTCTGCTTCGTGACTAAAGTAGTCGCATATTTTCAAGAATTGGTGTTTGAGCGCAGACAAAAGCCAAGGTTTCGAAAACCGAAGACCAACAGAAGAAGGCCCTTTCTACTTGTACAAATTGGTACAGCTCAGTCTTCCTGCGCCCATTTATCCTCATTTGGCTTGGTGCCTTGCTAAGCCCAACTCTGTAAAATATCAGTACGAGAATGTATTTTGATTTTTTCTTCTCTCTAATATACTGATTCTTTCTTTTCTCTTTATTTCCCAGGTTTCTCAGGAAGTTTTCGTGTGACGCAACCATGAGTAACGCGACAAGAAGAAAGCAAGGATCGCCCAAGGCGAAGGAAGTTGGCTTCTCCAACGGCAGACTTGACTCTTCGGCCAGTTGTGATGTCTTGGGTAGTTATGAGAAGACACTGCTATTCGTCAATAAGACGCTGCTACCTATAATACTGATGATGTTCACGCCGAACCTGGTGATGATACTTTGGCACACGGCCACTAAATTCGACGGTAGTCTCTCAGCTTGTTTATCTGCTCTCTTTATGAACTCTTCTGTGAATGGATTCCGGGTCATCTGGACAGAGGTAACAATATGCAGCCCGTTAGCTGTCAGTGTCATATTGGGCTACAGCGCTTGGGCAGTTATTACCATGAAGCTCTTGCCAGGGAAGCAAGTTGAAGGACCAGTTACTCCGAAAGGAAATGTACCTGTCTATACTGATAATGGGTTCACTTATTACTTGCTAACAATGCTCATGTTGTTCATCATCGAAGCAACCCTGCAACCTTTTGGAATGTCCGTTTCAATCATCTACGATAAATTTGGTGATATCCTAGCCACCTTGAATGTACTCAGCTTCCTGTTTTGTGCCGTGCTCTACGTTAAAGGACTGACATCGCCGTCTTCCACGGATTCTGGTAGTTCAGGAAATGTCATCTTCGATTATTATTGGGGTATGGAGCTGTATCCACGGATTTTCGGCATCGACATCAAAATGTTTACTAACTGCCGCTTCGGCATGACGGTCTGGGCTTTGCTCTCGACTATATTCTGCATCAAGAACTATCAGTTATATGGTTTCGTTGATAGCAATATTGTTTCGACTGCCTTACAACTGATCTATATTACCAAGTTCTTCTGGTGGGAGGCAGGCTACTTGCGAACAATCGACATCATGCTTGACAGGGCTGGTTTTTACATTTGTTGGGGATGCCTAGTCTTCGTGCCGGGTTTCTATACCGTAGTCAGTATGTATATGGTTAACCATCCGGTGATTCTGGGTACCAACAAGGCCGTCTGCATCTTTCTGGCCGGCCTCTTATGCATAGCGATCAATTACCTGGCTGATATGCAGAAACAGGAAGTCCGCGGCACGAACGGAAACTGCTTGGTTTGGGGTAAAAACCCCGACCTGATCCGGGCCACTTACACCCTGGAGAACGGCGAAAAAAAAGAAAGTATTTTGTTAGTATCTGGCTGGTGGGGTCTTTCGCGCCATTTTCATTATATTCCTGAGATTTTGCTCGCCGTCTGCTGGTCAGTACCGGCGCTCTTCAGTAACTTCATGCCCTACGCATACGTCACTCACTTATTCATCCTTCTCACACACAGAAGCTTCCGCGACGATGACAAATGTGGCAAAAAGTACGGCCCCTTTTGGGATGAATATCGTCGAAAAGTACCAAATCGTATTATTCCATATATTTTCTAGATTGTTCATTTTTAATCTTTTTTTTTTTTAATAAATTATATTTATGATCAATTTTCTTGTTTTTATATTTTTGTTGTTATTTTTCTGGTTTTTTATCTTGGAGGCGTACTGGATTTATCGTTTTTATCTTGGAGGCGTACTGGATTTATCGTTTTTATCTTGGAGGCGTACTGGATAATACACATTCAAGACTGATCTTTACGAGCGAGAATTTTAGTTCAAAAGTAGGGTTTCACTCCTCTAATATGATTTCGTAATATCGAATGTCAACAAGAGTACGGTACCTGTACCGAACTGGGCTGGTTATGGATAAAATATCGATTTCATATGTATCCACATCAAGTAGCATCAGAGCTGCTCATTTATCAAACCATACCATCCAAATGAATAATGTGTAAGGGAGATAACTAGGGGCCGACTGGATTATCGTTGCTCTAAAAAAAGCACTCATAAAAACGGGTCTGGTTCATAACCATGGCTCCCAGATTCCTGAGCTCAATAACCCTACACGCTGATTGGCCGATTTTTCACATTGTCAATCTTCATTACTCCGACTATCCATTTGCTTGAAAAATAAAGGAAGACAATTAGAGAAACTGAACAGGCCTTTTATGCTTTATTATGTACAAAAACACCGGCTAACCTTCTTTTCTGAAAATCAATCCGAAATGGGTATGTTTACAATTCATTAAAAAAAAAGAAAAAAAAGAAAAAAAGAAGTATTCATTTACAATATTTAGTATATACCACATATACCAGATATTTATGAAGAAAAGAAACAAGAATTTTATGTACGATCGTTTTTCTCCATTTCAACATTAATGAAAGCTCGAACAATCTTATTTTTAAATCCTCATTCGGAAAAGCAATTTTTTTTTCAATTCAAATATTTCTCGAATCCTCAGGACTGTCATTGGAAAAAATAGATACTAGAAATATAACGTGCTAGTTTCCAAGATGGAGATCAAATAGTCGGCAAAAAGTAAAAATTTGCTGATGCCTTGTGTCGATGCTTCATCCATTACGTCTAAATGTTCCATTGGGCTAAAAAGTAGATTCTTACTGTTAATGTTATCTGTCATGGCTGTAGTGTATCTGTTGTACGTAGTTTTTCATTTGACAACTCTTGAAGAGTCGCAAACACCGATTGTTACAGTACATCAATTGTGCCAGCTGCCCACATCCCGTTAGGAGTTTAGAGTTACAATATCTTCTGCTCGCAAATCGTACATTCACTTTCTTCTAGTCTGCGATAACCGAGAAGTATAAATATTTGTCCAGTTGATATAGTTCGTCTTTTTCTGAATAGCAGTCAATATACAAAGACAGGATATATTTTTGTTCTCTTCTAAAGATCTGACACGATCATCTTATTTTCCTCACCTGGATTTCTAAAAGTGAACTGAACATGTAAAAGTTGCTTGAATCTGGTGATAATGTGAAAAACAGGATTTTTAACACTTAAGACGTCGAAGGTGGGTTGACACATCAAATCAGGCAGAAATGAAGGCAAACGCCCCAAATGAATATGACCGGCGACGGTGAGGAATGTGCTACAATACGTCAGTCACGAGGCAGAACCTAAGACTATGTGTTTCATATCATAGGTATCAACAGAGAAGTGAGAACTAAATTAGAATTCAGTTCCTTTTATTTATTACCTCCCTCAACAAAGTTGGTGAGGTATTATACGTCCGTCTCTCTACACTATATCTCCGAAAGTTCTCGATGAATTTCAGTGAAATTTCATGAGAAGAAGTGATTCGATTTGATGGTGGATTAATGGATCTAATTTTGATTGAAAGATATTACATTATTTTGCATGAAAAGATGTTACAATCGGACAGTAAATAGAAATACAGAATTGAAATGAGAAGGGAAAAAACTCAATATTTGTAGATATTGTGACAATTGCGTTATCTCCCCCTGTTCTTCGATATTTTTTTTAATTCAGTTTTTAGTTAGCGCCTGGCGTTGACAGAGATATGCACTCTCTGAGTGCTTTTTTAGTTTATCTATTTCTTTATTTATTTATTCATTTATTGCGTGAAATATTCAGCCTTCAAAATCAAATTCAGAATCAAATTTCCACCAAAGATTTTACTTCGTTTAACTCAACGAGGTACCGTAAATTAAACCCCACTTTTGAAGTGTTCATATCTGGGTAGAGGGTCATTTTCAATTCCACTTTAGGTACCTCCAGAAGCACAGAGGTTTATATTCTGTCTCAGCATTTAGTTTTGTACCAGAGGCAGCGCGTGGGACCTGCAGACCTTGCAACTGCGATGGGGCGGAAGTATGGAGGTACACAATATATCTGAGGAAAAAACTGCTGGGGGTTGTGCAATCGAGCCTAGCGCCGCTACTGTCAGTACCCACGCTGATCAACAGGTGCTAAAGTAGTTCAGAGTGGGAGAAAAAGAAATGTGCCTCAAAGGATAAAACACATTGCAATACCACTTCAAGTTCTCGAGATTTGTATTTCACTTCAACGGACATGCATAAGCTCAAGTACCATACTTCAAAAGCAGCTTTTACCTGCGTAAATATGCTTTTAAATATTATTTAGACAGTTAATTCAGTCATCTTCAGGGATATGCATACTTTTCCCTCCTTCATAAAAAGCTAATCATTTTTTCCGTTGGGTGGAGATGAGTTATCTATACAAACCTAAGTTTGATACAAGGCGATTTCTGAAGAGTACCTTGCGATGATAGACCTTATTATCAATGGCTTGTGAATAGATCTCAAATATTACCCTGGTTTATTTCATCAGTTACTTTTCATTAATTACCTACAGAGGTTGCCTGAGTAAAGTTACGATAAAAAAAAGTACAATGAAATTCAAAATGCAAGAAAATACCAGTCAAAAATTAATAATGATTGACTGAGTTTCTGCTGATGAGAAAAATAAATCAAAATGATATTACTCCAGTCGAAGACGTACGGATTCAGAGTCAGAGTTAGGAATAGGATTTTTGTTTTCGTGGGGATGGGGGGTACTAACAATACTAACAAGACATTGACGTCCCCAGCCAGTTTTTCAGGGTAGGTTGGGGTGGCAAAGGAATGTATTTCCAGGGTGGTGCAAAAAGATATATTCGGAATATAGTTTAGTGGCAACCCAATGAAGTTATACAGGTACATCAAGTTGGTGCTATCCAATGGTACATTGACTATGATGTTCTAACTTTCACCCCTTCCCAAGTCACTGTGGGGGGCATATGCCCTGTTTCCCCCCTCATGGCAATTTAATTGGTGGTTCCGTGCTTTGAAATTACGTACATTAGCTTTTGGTGGGGGCAAAGTAAAAAGGTCCGTAAATTTTATCAAAGGACTAATTTCACTCAAAACATTAACATTTACTAGGATTTGGGCAGTAAATGAAATATTTAGATTATTCGTGTTCATTAACGCACATTTCTCGTCGTTTGTCATTTAATTTGCTCACTTTATTTATTTTTTTTTATTTGCTCGCTCTGAACTTTAACTTGATCGGGAAAACGTATATTGTAGGTAAAAAAGAAAACAAATTAGATGCCGAACATCTAAAGATTACGTATTGTCTGTCGCAGAAGCTCTAGTTGCCCAGTTAGTAAGAGCAGTATCCTACATATACAGCTTCCTAAGGTAGAAGAAGAGAAAGTTCAAGTCTCACCAAGGGCCTTTTCTTTATAACAGAGTAGAGGAACGGGCTGTGTAAAGTTACCGTAAAGAGTAACAATAAAAATTCAATATGAAAAGGAATAGTACTCACAGATTGCAGACTATTTCGTTGCACCGACAGCTCTGTAAGGTGAGGTGGTCTTATATTTGCAAATAAACAACCGAATGACCGGAAAAGACGACAGTTTTTCGCGCCAAAAACAGTGGAAAAGGGAGAAACATACCCAAACATAGTACATATCAGATCATGTAAGAAAAAGTTAACATATTTTATTTTTTCTGACGTAGTTCATCAAGCACAGCAGAAACTCAAAATTAAAAAATGTGAGGAAGGTGTTGTTTATAATACCTTGTGCGCTTTTGTGCGTATACATATGTACGTATGCATGTGTGCAGAGCAGAAGTTTTTCCCCCCAGAAAAAGGCTCGTTTCAACATTTTCTTAGCAATTTGAGTTCATTCTATACTCGCTCAAAAGCTGACTTCACCCAATGTCAAATCGCTTCATTAGTATCAAATTCATCTTATTATTATTTGCAAATAAACAAATGAAGGACACTACTCAGTCCCCCTCTTTTTGGGTATAGAAAAGGAGAAAAAACTTCTCTAAATTTTGACACCAAAAAGGGGGGAGGGACTTGAAAAATACGTCACAACAGTATGATGCTAAAAATAACTCCCCAAAAAGTACTACCACAATATGAGCTCTAGTGAAAAGCAACTCCGTTAAAAAGTGTATAGATCTGGTGGATGTATGTTTGTTTCAAATCTGTTCACACATTTCAAAGTTTTAGTCTGGTTCACCATGTTGAAAACATTTGTTTGTAGATCAGCAAACCAATACAGTTGTAGAATACTCAGAGTATGGAGAATCCGAAAATCAATGTTGGCATTTGCACAGACATCTGCATGGCCGCCATTTCGGTTTTTCAAAACGACCACCATAAAATACATATTTTGGATCATTAGTCAGGTTTACCATGTATTTTCGTTATAAGTTTTTGTAGCTAAGTAAAACTGAATATTTTTTATCTACCGATGTTGACCTTTGAGTTGACACCTGCATGGCTGCTATTTTGGATTTTCAAAATGGCTGCCACAGAATCTATTGATTCGTGCTATCTCGGCTTCTAGTCAACATAGAAACATAACTAATTAGGCTAATCCTATGCTTATTGAGTCAAGCAAACTAGTGGCATTATAAGGTTCCTTATCCTAACATATATTGTACTTTTGGGGTCAGTCAATATCAAATCATCAAGGCTGCTCAACTATCCATCCGGGATTTGCCTAAAATTTTGTTGAGGTAATAATCTAGTTTGAACAGCGGTCAGTATTTCAGACCAAAGTAAAAGTACAAGTTTACAAAAAAATATATTGTATTTTCTAAAACTAGATGCCTCTGTTGAACAAATTACAAAGTTTGGAAATGGTGCAAGAAGTAGATCCTGGAATAATGACATTTAAAAGCCTGCTATTTTCCCGTCTGGAAGTCAAACATCAAATATTCTGGTTTTCTGAGCATGCCAAAATGAATTTCTTTTGCACATCGACTGAAAATTATTTGGGTCTTCTGGAATATAATTAACACAAGTTTGCATACATTTGATGCAGATTGAAAACTTTCCACATTATCTCGTCTATAAGTGGTTTGAAACTGGGTTCCGTGGACCCCTGGAATTCAATAAACATAAACAACAACTGAAATTTAGAATAAGAGTAACACAACAATAAAATCAATTAATTTCATTTAATAAAAATTGAGGACTTTCCACTTTATTTCATCAACCTTATGATATCTGAACTAAGATCACATAAAATGAAGTTTCCTATCTTCCTAATATCACTGTCCTGAAGGTTATACTGTCTTCCGGATACTGCTCTTGATGTATCAATTTTACATACCTGACTCGACAAGTTCTTTACAGGTATCCTGGGTAATATCATGGTCCAATTATGCATCGTAATTTTATATATATATATATATATATATATATATATATTATTATTATTATTATTATCATTATTAATCGAGTCATACGCAGACAGCAGTTGTATCACAACTCTTCAGTGTAGCTATAGACTATCCATTATCCCATCCAGTTCCACGAGGTAGGATCGAAACCTTCGCCTCAGACCCAGAGACTGATACTTTACCCCTGCCCAGCACAGAACTGGACGGTCAGTGGGGCTGAATTTAAGCGATATATTTACTTACGCATAATTCCTGATCCATCACAGTGCTCCATTCCAAAGTTGGGAGAGCATTGCTATGTAGCTTATAATGAACGAGTTGCTTTACTTAAAGAGTGCTCAACCCTGAATAAGGGAGCGTTAATTATAATAATAATAATCAATAAGTCATTCACAGACAGCTGTTAATATATATATGAGACTGCTTCAATAGGTCTGTAGCCCGATGTATGATTATGAGTTTAATCTTCACCTGAAAATTTTTTAGTATAATGTTTGATCTTTGTTCAATATTTTCCACTTAATGACGTGCATTGACAAGAAAGGTCATCACGTAGATAGGTCCAAAAGTAAAAATTGGTCTTTCTAAAAACAGCCCAGGGATTTTTGAGTAGGATTCTTTTTATGGCATAAGATAAGTGTTGATTCCAAATCTGCTGTGTGACATTCTATGTCTTTTGTCATTAGCACAGTACAGTCCCTTCAAATGTGCCTTGTAAACAATATAAAACCAAGCATATCGGTGTAACGTAATAATTTGTATTAGTAAGTTCTAAGTATGTGTTCTTTATAGTCCATAGTCAATAGTTTGTGGATTTATTCCTCTTTCTCCTTCTCTCTCTCTCTCTCTCTCTATATATATATATATATATATATATATATATATAAGAAAGGGAGGTGATGTTTGATCAACACTGCTGGGGTGCCACGATCATATAAATGCTTTGTTTTTAAAATACCCAAAACGGTTACATGGTAAACAACTGATGATCCCAACAAGAGACAATTTATACATTGTAGCATGAAGCACAGTTAATGTATCACTCGCTCTAGACAACATGAATAGAATTAACAATAAAAGAAAAATGGTTGCCGGTAATGCAAAGGACCAACACACACACACACACACACACACACACACACACATATATATATATATATATATATATATATATATATATATATCATTAGGAATATTTCAATCTACTTTTCAACAGTGTATTTTATCAATATTCATCTATCAGGCGTGAAATGTAAGAGCAAAAACCCTGAAGTTATATATTGCTGCATTTTACGTTTACAAGAAAATCGTAAGTACGTAGTCTGCAGTCAATGGATTGTGGATTCAAGTTTTGGTGGGAATATAGCATTATATATATGTTTCATTAGAAAGATAATTTCATCAACTTTCTGGTAATTAGTATCTTTCGTACATAAACAGTTACAGCCAAAAACGTGAAGCTAGATGTTGCAGTAAACACCGTTTGAAACTTGATGAAATTTCCTTCCCAATATATATATATATATATATATATATATATATATATATATATATATATATATATATGTACACTGATGTGCATTTGTAATTTAGTTTTATTTGTAATTGTAATTTTTTCTCCATTATTGAGTATGTTACCATACCCCTGTTTCGGGAGCATTAAAAAGTAAGACAGGTTTCTTGCTATGGCACCCCTTAATATTCATCAACATCTCCATGAATATAGCTACATCTTCATTTTAATTTATTTTGAAGTAAAAAATCTCCTTCTGCTATTATTTTGTTGATACGTAATTAGCCTGAAGTAAAATTATTTTACAAGTATATATATTATGTGCGTTAAAAAATAAACTCCGGTTAAATTTGAATGAAGATTTTCATTTATCTTATTTATCTAATAAAATTCTAATTTTTATCTCGTATCTCCGTGAATATGATTATTCTAGAGTTGTGATTAGTTTTTAAGCAAGAAAAAAGTATTTTTTTCATTACTATTGCACTAGTGTGGTGTAGTTGAGATTAAATTATTTCAAACGTATTTATTTGATACGTATCATAGATAAACGTGGGTGAAATTTCAACTAAAATTCTCATTCATGTTTACATTCATACAATGCAATTTTAATTGTGATCAGTTGTTTAAATAATATTCATATCTTCTGTTATATTGGTGTGTATATTAATGCATTCAAAAATTAGCATTTATTTCGAGTTTCGAATTACATAATGGGAAAATCAAATATTTTTCTCACCTTATATATTCTACTCGGTAGGTCTTATTCTTTTCTTTTTGTTATTTCTCTCTTGATTTTGTAACCTTTTTCCGCGGTTTTTTTGGGGGGATCTGTCAACCGAATTATTTTCTTCAAATGCATGTAATTTTATATAACATTGTTAGGAGTTTCCATTGTACAAGTTTGTTTGACCTTATGGCCGGTTATAGCTGTTCCCAAATTAAGGAATTTCACTCAAATGTATATACATATTTATCTTCTATACTACGTTGAAAGTTAATTGTTTTTTTTTTTTGCGCACACACATACACACACACACACACATATATGTATATATATATGTGAGTATAATATATATATATATATATATATATATACATATATATATATATATATATGTATATAAAATATATATATATATATATATATATATTTATATATATAATCTTGAGTCATCCACAGACAGCTGTTTCGAGATATATATATATACATATATATATATATATATATATATATATATATATATATGTGGGGGGGGGTGAGAGAGAGAGAGAGAGAGAGAGAGAGATTTCAAAAAAGAGTAACTCGACCAGCAGTGGGGTTAGACGGAAAGTTCTCTTGAGTCAAGATTTGTTTCAACCGAAATACTTATGCAAAGAAAATTGACTCATGCTTAAAAGAAAAGAATCATATAAAGTGTAAGGTAAAACAATGAGATCAAATTCATCAGAGTTCTTGTTGAATTTGATCTTATCATTTTACCTTTTCTGTTCCGAAATTCGTACGACGAGAGATTTATTGGGTTGTTTATTTCCATTTAGTCCGACCCTGATAACGATTCAGTCGATTATCAAAGAATTTAGAAAAAAAAAAAAAGTGATAAGATATCTTATTTTTCAACTCGACCAGCGGTCGAAAAAACTGAGAAACTTACATGCCCGAAATATTCAAAGAGTCAGAGGGGCTTACCGGTAACCTCTACCATATAGTTTTTTTTCTAGTTGGTACGTCTGCAGTTTTTGTTTTGGGTAGTTACTCAAGAATAATTTTAGATGACCTATGATTTTAGGGCGTTTTTCAGTCTCAAAGAATGACGAATTGAAAATACTGGTTATTTGGAAAGATTTCTTGTGACTTGTACTACAATCGGAGGTAGAGCTGAAGATTTAAGGGTCCGTGGATTGTTTCAGGCGCCACCCTCCAAAATTTGGTGCAATTTTTCCCTAACCTGAGGACCGCAGACTCCCAATGGTCCACAAATATGATAATGAGGTTCCATGAGCTGATCGTTGCAAAGCTTCGGCTCCATGAACTTACTGAAAAGGTGGACCATTCAAAAAGATTTCTGATAGGTACATGACCGCAGTTCACGATTTGAATAACCTACTGAAAAATATTACTGAATGAACTATTATTTTAGGTGAGTATTTTAGGGGATACTGTTGTTTCAAAAATTGAGGAATTGAAAATTCTAATTTTTTTAACACAATAGTGCCACACCATGGGGCAAAACTGGAGATATGAGGGGCTGGCAGTGTTTGTTTTTTGGAGTTTTTTTTTTATATACATGTCAGTAGTCTATGGTTTTGATAGTTATTCAAATATGTTTTTGGATCAACAATGATTCCTGGGGTTATTTTAAGGTAGCACAGCTGTGTCAAAAATTTAGATGTTTCTTTTGACCCAAGATTGTACCATAATACTATTACTGATGATCTGGTTAACTGAACACATGTTGGAAGTTCTAAAAACATATTTTTCATAATTTTACAAAAATGGCAAAAAAGAAAAACTTGAAAAATGCTAAATACCTAGCTTCACATTTTTTTAATGTGATTTTTCTGCTCAACAGATACAAACTCACGAGATACTTTTGGGGGAAACTGATGAAACATTCTTTGTAACGATATATATATATATATATATATATATATATATATATACATCAGGAATACAATATGATATAATGTAAAATAATACAATATCCGATGTGTGATGGGTTTATTTCATAAAGTGCTCGATAATTCAACTTTAAACATCAAGTTGAGTTAGAGTAGAGCTTAAAATATGATCAAGTAAAGGATTTGATACTCAAACATGTTTATGTTTCTATCCTATTTCATTTTTTTTCAGACAAGTGATCAATTATGATTAATAGAAAAATACTCCCTCCCGTGCAACTCGTCGTGTAACAAGAACAAACTGAAAATTAGCTACAGTTGTACGGATGATTTTATTACATTCATTACAAAACACAGCAATAAAGTAATTAGAAATAATACTTGTCGAGAAAGCATGAATAAACCAGATTGCAACTGTACAAATAGAAACGGATGCCCTTTACAAAACGAATGTCTCAAATCGAATATTGTACATCAAGCTGAAATATCACCCTAGAGAAACCCTTAGCAGTGAAAAACTATGTAGGAATATCTAAAATACCCTTTAAACTAAGATTAGCCAGCCATACATTATCATTTAAAAATAAAAAATATAAAACAGTACACCACTGTCAATAAATAATTGGAGAGCGATCTCATACCCACAGTAAAATGGAAAATACTAAAACAAGCACACATATGCCAGAACATTGAAACCTCATGTTGCCTATTCGTACATAAAAATTTGAAATCGTCACCTTTGCATATAGAACAAAGATACAAAAATCAGAATTATTAAATAGAAAAAATGAAGTACTGTTAAAGTGCTAACTTTGCTAAAGATTTCTTTTGTAAAACATTATTTAACAACCCACGTACAGATATATAAAAAGCAACAACCATAGCTATCTTATTATCTTTGTTATTATTAACAATGATAGTAGCAGTATTACTGCTAAAATTAACATTATTATTGCATGCCCCCAGCCACAGTAAGAACAGCCGGATCACTTTTTGCATGATTATCTCAGATATATGGAAACAAACCAAACCTAGAATAAATAAAACAATTAAACTAACAATTAAGGTCATGTAAAAGTGAACCCTAACACTGGGAAACAAATTAAAATGAAAATAAAATACTTTCAGAGAAGGAACTTATCACAAACAGCTGACGTTCTTACAATATACTGATAACAAAAAATGATGGGGATATAGTATCGCCTGCTAATTTGTAATTACCAGATAGTAAAATATCTCCACTACGTAAAACAGAAATGTGTAACAAGCGGTGACTAACAACTAAACAAGGAAAAGAAAAAAAAGAACAGATGTATAGATAAGAAAAAGAGGAAGGTTCTCCTCCCGAAACGAGTGCCCCCCCCCCATGGATAGAAATTTAAAATGAATCTTATCATTCGCCTGTAGAAGCCCAAAACAGGACAGAAACATAAACGTGTTTGTGTAGCAAATCCTTTATTTCATCATATTTCAGGCTCTCAACTTTATGTTCAAAGTTAAATGTACCGGGAACTTTGAGAAATACATTCATCACACATCGGATACTACGTTATATTATATTGCATTCCTGATTTTTATTACATATATATGTATGCTAAATACCGAGCTTCACGTTTTGAGTTGTAACCTTTCAAGCTCAACAAACCAAAATTGACATGCTGTTAGAGAGCTGATAAAATCTCTTCCCAACGATATACATATACGTGTGTGTGTGTGTGTGTGTGTGTGTGTGTGTGTAAGCATCTCCACCAACACTTTAATCCATGATTCATTGACTGCGGACTATACCGTATTTGAAATTCCTTGTAGAATACTGGAATAGCAAACTTCAAATTTCAGACTGGAACTTTTTATGCTCAACAAATACAAATTGACAAGATACACTGTATGAAAGCTGTTGAATTAATCTTTTCAACAATATATCATGTCAATCTATTTACTTTTTTGTAGATTAACACTATTTTGCTAAAATACTCATAGGACTATGTTGGCGTGAGCGCGAGCAAAAACATCAAACATTCATTTTTCACATTTCTTTCAGGAATTTTCAAAAACTTGCTACAAACATACCTAGGTATTCCATTAGTACGCTCAGAAATTTCAGGGGGATATGCACAATGGTTCCCAAATCAAAACCAGACTATTCTTCAATTTTTAAGATGACACTACCCGCTAAAATCATAGTTCCTCCCCAAATATTTTTGAGTAACTATCTAAATCATAAATTATAGATATGTACCAACAAGACAAGACTATTGAATGGTCAACAAGCTCCCGGAGCCTAGGCTTTGAATGGTCGGCCCACGGAGCTATCGGGGGTCGGTGACCCTCAGGTTGGGAATTACAACCTAAATTCTGACGGGAGGGGCTTACAACGACTGACAAATCTGGGATACAATTTTGTGTGAAAAGAATCATTTCCAAATAATTAGTATTTTCAATTCCTCAATTTTTGTGACAGGAGTATCCCCTATAAAACGTTCTAAATCATTGGCATATATATATATATATATATATATGAAAATTTGCTGGTAAATTCCGCAAAAAAGGAAAGCCAAACTTTCTACTTATGGTTTTAAGGTATAATAATGCTATCACTTGCTTTGGGTGGGGATGATGTGCTCCAACAGCGACAACACAAGCACTGCACTAGAAGAACGCCCATTCCTGCTGGGTCATCGGATCTAAAAGGCCCAGCTGCATCACTTGCCTAGGGTAGAAGGGATGTGCTCCAACAGCGACCATCCAAACAAAACCCTAACCCAAAAACCCTCACAAAGAGAACATTTTGCATTAGCACCTACAACGTAAGAACATTATCAACAGACTCTCAACAAACGAATCTAGAAAATGAAATCAAAAATATCAAATGGGACATCATCGGCATAAGCGAAATGAGAAGACCAGGAAAATAACATATAGAACTGAAAAGCAAAAATCTTCTTTACAACTACGGAAGAGAGAAAGTAAAACAAAGTGGAGTAGGTTTTCTCATCAATAAAGATCTCAAAGACCACGTGCTAGGCCTCGAAACTGTTTCAAACCGCATGGCCAGTGTCACTATACAACACTCACAGAGGTACAAACTGAATATCGTCCAAGTCTACGCTCCCACTTCGCAATCAACCAAAGGAGAAATAGACAACCTCTATGATGACTCGAACTTCCTACTGCCAGATACTTAATATACTTCAATGTCATAATGGGAGACTTCAACGCACATGTAGGACAAGGAAATGAACGTTGCGTTGGCGAGTTCAGATACAAAGTACGGAACGAGAGAGGTGAAGATAGAAAATGAACTTGAACGGGCCCCAAACACCAAACCAAGAACGAAATAGACTACATCCTAACGGCCAAAAGCAACATTCAAGTCCTAAACCAAGTAAACATTGGGAGTGACCAGAGAATGGTAAGATGTAAGATGAAAATAAATACCAACGAAGAACGCAGAAAAACGTTACCCACCAAACTGCAACCGCTAAACATACCAAATGAACTCCCCCGATCTCTTAAGCTAGAATTGAACAACAGATATAAAATCCACACCAAAGAGAACAACACTAACATCAACGAACTCCACAGCTAAATAACCTCTCTAATACAAGCTGCCACTATGTTTAAACCAAGGAGCTCACAAAACCATTCGTAAAACCTCAGACGAAGCCGGGAAACTCATTTAAAAGTGCAGGAACCTCAAACCACCTACAACAACAACAAGGGAAGAAATTGAGGAGACCGAACTAGACAAAACAATCGAAAAGAAACAAAGAGAAGACAAAAGAAGGTATACGACAGCAATCATCGAAACCACTCTCGCAAAACGTCGGGGCTTCAAAAATATAAACAAAGCTCTCAGTATAGGACAGAGATATATAACTTGCATACTCGAAGAAAACGGAGGCATAATGATAGACAGAGACAGGATTGTCGAAAGTGCCCAAGAATTCTATCAAGAACTCAACCTTTCAAGACATGGACTACAAAACACCAAACAGGATACGCAAGACTCGATTAATCAGTAAGAGGACTTCCCCGAAGTTACACCATGGAAGGTACTACAAACCATCAAACAAACAAAAAAAAGGAAAAGCTCCTGGACCAGATAACATCACCATCGATCTACTCAATAAAGCTGGTTCGTTACTAAAGATCGTTAGAAAAAAAAACTAGTTATTCTATTCAATTTATGTTCAAAAACAAAGTACAGACCCGGAAGACTGAAACACGGCAATTTTGATGTTTTTACCTAAAAAATGAAACCCGAAAGATCTCAACAAACAGACCTATAATCTTACTCAACTGCATCTACAAATTTTCCACAAAAATCATTACCAACTGGATCCCTAAAACACCAGATGAAAACCAACTACGGGAACAGGCTGGCTTTAGACGAAACTACTCCACCATGGACCATATCTATTCATTAAATCACCTGAAAGAGAAGGCAGCAGAATAGCAAATGCCACTCGCTGTAGCATTAATGGACTTCAAGAAGGAAATTCCTATGGTCATGAAGGCCATCATTCTATATGGTGTGGACCCTGTACCAACTCAGCGAAACTCTTCATAGCCCGCTTCGAGATGATATGCAGAAGCCTACGATGGGAGAATAGAAAAATCAAAATGGACAACGAATAACCGCAGATTTGCAGACGAGAACCTTCATGACCTCCAACTGATGCCAGATGAACTAAACGAAGAAAGCAAGAAAGTCGGCCTATACATGAACTTCACTGAAATAGGGGTGATGTGGTACAACCACGTTGAAAATAATAACACATCATACAAAATCGAAGGTGCAGAACTTGAGAAAATAGACCACTACATCTAACTAGGGCAACGGATCTCCATGAAACCCACAAAAGAAAAAATCAAGCGAAAAATCACCCTAGGATGGCAAGCCTTCGGCAGAGCAAGCTCATCCTTCAGAAACAAAAAGACCCTATCAATCCTAAAAAGAAGAATATATAACCAATGCATCCTCCTGATAGTCACCTATGGAGCTGATAGTTGGAACCTAACCAAGAGACGAACCCACAGACTGAGAAGCAAGCAACGAGCACATGAGAGAATCATGCTCAACTTCACATGGAGTGATCAAAAGACAGCATGGTATAATAGAGACAAACCGGGAATCAGAGATAATAGAATCCTTTGGAAAAGTCAAATGGCAATGGGCTGGTCATGTTGCAAGAATGGCAGACAAACGATGGACATCGTGACTCACATCATGGATCCCCAGAGATCACATGCGCAACCGAGGCCGGCAGAATGAAAGATGGAGAGACGAACTAGAAAAATACAGAAAGTACTGGCTCCGCAACGCCCACGAAAGAGAGGTGTGGCAAATCCCGGGGACAGTGAATGTCCAACGACAGACGATAGAAGACTGATGATGATGATCATGAATGTACAATAAGCCTTAACCAGTTTCGTACATGTCTTCAGAGGGCAAGTATGATTCTGTTTTTGGACTTTTGTACAATGATCTTGATTTGAATCTAATTCTATGGGTGTCATGAAATTCCATTTGTTGGTGAGTATTTTTAGAAGGAAGCGGTTGATGCTGGAACTCCCTCCAAGGAAAGAGGTAAAAGGATGAAGTATCAATGTATGTGAATGATTGTTCAAAGCTATGGTTAAGTTGTGATGTCTTTTGGAATAATTGTTAGTTTTTGTAATAGATGGTAATATGAAGGTGTATGAGAGAGCGTGTAATAGCAGCTGTGGCCCAGACATGGCGTGTTCAGGTGTGTTTATTAGCATGTGTGTGAGGGCTGGGAAATGGGAAAATGTGTAGTGGGAAATATAATTATTTGGTCATTCATGTCCATCGATACAGTTTTCTTGTCATTGTTTTTAATTCACTTGCACTACTTCTTTTTTCAAATTTACTTACTCTAATTTTTCAATTTTCGTCTTGCTCGCTGTATTTATTTTCTTGCTCTAACTTTCAAATTGTCCGGGAAAAGGTACAGTTTAAAATAATTAGTAGCCTCATACAAAATAATATAATTTGAACATTATCAATTTTTGATAGGTATTTCATTCACCTTGATTCTTAATGGTTGGCAATGCTTAATCTACAGACCGAATTCACAGGATTTGTGTGCGTGCGCTTGTTAGGTAGATGCACCCGATTGTGTTCAGGCAGACACATATGCATATATGAATACCTGCCGTGAGGCACAAAGCTGATATCCACTGAGATTTAGAAAACAATTTGCAGATGTGCAGACAGACGCCACAAACGGGGCTTAGCCATCACCTGTGAGTGCGTACTTATCAGTGCTCTACTGTTTTCTGAGCTGAATCTCGATGCTTTTCTATCCCCAAGGTAGGATGAATGCTTAGTTTTCATCATGGCGGATGATGAATGATGACGTCAACGAGAACGCATTTACGTATACAATTGCTTTCCGGCATGTACTAAAAACTCTTAAACCTACTCAACTTATTCAATTGTATCGCAGTGATGAGATGAAGTTAACAATAACAAAGCAGACGATTGGAGGCGAAATTTATTTACTAAACACACTTGATGTTCAATTCTTCGATTACAAAACTTTTTATTTTAATGGACAAAGAGGTATTAATTGTATTAGGTATTTCCACGGACTGTATGGACAATACCGGGAATTGACATCTTACAAGAAAGAAAAAGAAAAAAAAACTGGCAAAATGATTTTAAAATCATTTGATTTTATCGTCGGAATCTTTGTGTCATTTGTTAGAACGAAGATTTTTTTTAATCAGCTCTTTATCGCTTTGAAGGACTCAGATTTGAACAACCCAAAAGTTTGCTTTTTCCGTCTTCACCCGTGCTCATCAATTAAATTACTCAATCATTGCTATGACACAACCAGCACTGCATAAATGCGCAATTTTTGTTTAAAATACTCTAACACCAAACAATTTTATGCATTTACTTTACCCTTGTTTTTTTTTTAAATTTATTTTGAAGCTTAATAGACTTACCGAAGTTTGCCAATGGGACCTACTCACGTGATTTTATTTTATTTTTTTTTTAATAAAAACGAAGAGCCTTAAAAAATATTTTTAAAGTTGTACAAAATAAGAATAAAGAGCCTTCAATAGGTATATCGATGAATGATTTTATTTGATCCAAGAAGTTTTTAAAGCGGCGTAAAATTTGCGGTTTGTGCAGAGCAGCGTAAATTATTTTTTATGTGAACAATTTTATTAATTTACGTTTTTGCTTAGTTATTGATTTTTAAATTAAATCGACTAACCGACCCTTCATTTCCGATTTGAATTTTGATTTATTTTTCATTTTGAAATATACGTACAGAAGTAAGTTTGTTTTTTTTTACCTCGGCAATAATCGTAAACTTTCATCATCCCAAAAATTTTTCAAAGTTGTGGAATGATGAAAGTTTACGAATTGTAGTTATACTTTTATTTAAGTATCTCAGTCAGGACAATATTAAGTTAGTAAGGCCAAACTTATTTCGGTTTGTATATTTCAAAAAAGAAAATTAATTAAAATTCAAATGGGAAATGAAAGGTCGGTTAGTCCATGTCATTTCAAAACCAAAAACTAAATAAAACGTAAATAGGAAAAAAAACTGGGAATTTACCTACGCTAAAGAAGAAGAAGAAGAAGAAGAAGAAGACGAATAATAATAATAATAATAATAATAATAATAATAATAATAATAATAATAATAATAATAATGATAATAATAATAATGGAGGAGTCAGAAGTCAGAAGTCAACCATCTTGTTTGAGATGTGTTCTGGCGATTCCAGTCATCATATATTTTATTTGACCCTGGAATCTGGAAATACTTGCCTTCAATAGTAGAACTGTGCGATATTACAGAAGACTGTAATTCAGGTTAATACGTAAGAGCTTAAGGAGCGATTAGGCAATGAAAAACGCCATATCACTCATGTGGTTTCCAACACCAGCGAATATATTGACAAGGTAGTCACTTCAATTGTAAATAGGGGGAAAGAGATGTAACATATTTTCTGTTGGAGCTATTCTATATGATTGTAGCAGAGAGTAGTTAAGATACTGGGTTGCTACCGATTTGGTATCTTACTATTGAATTATCTCGGGTCAAGTTTCAATGGGAGATAAGAAAGATGGACAAAGTTCTCGAGGCGAAATTACCACATCAATATTTTCCGAAAGCTAGTACATTAGAAATCACTATTGGCTCTCAAGGCATGATACTAAAAGCACGTGATGAAAATATACAAGATCTCATACTAGGAAGAAAGATATATCTAGTCACGCGATGTGAGTCAAAGTAAAAAGGAAAAAAAAAGGTATATGCATGGCTGATCAAATCCTTGGATTCGTCCAGGAATAAGAAAAAACTAAAGGAAGAATCATCGGTCAAGTACTCCATCTTCATCAGTTTAAACTGAGAAATGGACAAAGATAAACAGAAATTAAGGTTTTTATAGCCAGGAGGCAAAAGGAAGTGATGCCAGTAAATATGTGCTAGCTTCAGGTTTCGTAGTTAGAGCTATGTAGTTGGTTAGATTCGTACTTTATTTTAGCATCAATTTACGTACTAAAATATACGGGCTGCTACACAGGATGGAATGTATAATTCAGACCCCTTTAACAACATGAATTGAATATTGTGAAGAAATGATATAACAAAATTGGTAAGAAAAATTCTGATCGAAACAAGGATTGTGTAATCACCGGTGAAGACGGAAAAAATATTTCTTATGAATCCTATTTATATACACGTAAACCGGAATTTTACCGGAAAATCTGGTATAAAAATTATTGTGTACACCTCATAGAACTGGAGATATTCGGGGAAACTGAACGTACAAAATGTTGTAGTAATGCAAACAAAAAAAAAGGTCACGTAATCATTTGCATTAGATGATTTTCCAAAATACTCTTTTATCAAAAAACAAATAATCGTTGGATTTTCATAAAGATTTTCTGTACTTATCTGATAAAGGACGAAGTGTCCATTCGAAATGGTTCATGTAATTAAACTTTCAAAATTCATCTGATGATTTTTTTTACCAATGATTTTTGTGATATAATGAGTTTTATACATATCTAGAAATGGGTCATACCGAAATATATTATGCTCATTTGCAAAAAAAAAACTAGCTACAGTACAAAAGCCTTACTAAAGGACCTTTTTAAATGGAAATAAAAGCAAAATATTGCTGTTCTTAACAAGTTCTTTTCTTTTTTCATTTGCTAACGTATTTTATGGCTTTTTCCCAGAAAGAGAAAAGATTGTAATATTGATTTTTTTCAATGGAGATTTTTCACATTTTTTGATTTGTTTTGAATCTCGTTTTATTCTTTCAGTCATTGCAAGAGATCGATATTTTGTCATTATGACGTAGTACCAATACTGAATGATTTCAGAACCTGTCAATAAAATGGCATCAAAATGGAACACTGATTTTAAAACTTTAATTCTACGTTGTACTTTATGAAAATTGTGGTTGGGGGGATGAGACAATGATTTGGACTTTTATTGGAAAAACAAGAACAAACTCAAGAACATATTTTGTTATTATTTTAATCACGTTTTGCAACAGGGTGACTAAGATTTCAAAAGTTGTGTGACAATTCTTAACTGTACGTGACATATCCGGACTGACTTCCGTTGTTGTTCGTTTTTCGCAATGTTTGGACCGTGAACCTCCAGCCTTCCAGTTGTTTTTTGGGTTTTTTTTTTTTTTTTTTGGTATTCTGCAACGTCAAATCAACTTCCAGTGGAGCATGCGCATACGAGATGCATATTCTAAACACAACAGATACCTGAGTAACGCTAGAGTATAGGTTCTTAAACTTTCTAATCACCACACCCTCTTTCCTGGGACCTCGCCTCCAAGTTATACAAACACCTCTTGGGAGAATGTCTGAAATAATTAAGGAAACTTTCCCTTTTTCCGGTGAATGCACGCCCCATTTGAAATAATTCACGCCCTTCCCCTAGGGGACATCCCCCCTGATTAAGGACCACTTCTCTAAACAGTACACGGCCAAAACATTTTGTGTAAAAATAAAACCACGAAGACGAGGAAAATAATCTGAATTAACCAAATACATTCTTTGAACACGTCGTTTACTAAAAACCAGACGAGGTAAATAGATAATGAACAATTCTTTAGTTGCATTCAAAACTGAAGTCATAGCCATATTGAATAGGTTAAAAACTATCTTGTGTCTTTTCTAAGAATCTTCATTTTAGTTATCAGTCATCAAAGCATAGACTTATTGGGATTTTGTTTGGTGGAAACATAAGTAACTAGTTTGTAGCCGTCTCTTCGTCTTCTGCGGTTATTCTTTCATAGATGAATTTTCCCCTCTTCTTCACAGGTTGAGAGCTTCTTAAATTCATTTTTTGCATCCCAAGTAATGGACAGCCAGTTGGAGAATTTGAATATTACAGCAATATTTCAATTTTTATCGGATGATATATCACAAACTAACGGAAGTTATGTCTCGAATGTACTTTTCTACGTATAAAGTTTCTCTCACACCTTTCACACACATACACAGTCAACAGCATTCTGCATTGGTCAACCCACACAACCGGCACTGGCCCTATCTAATGACCTCAGACACCTTCCAATCCAGCACACCGTGTGGTGTCGCTAGTCCTACGTGGGGAAATACACCCCTTTTAACTTCAATTGTCCGCCACTCAGTTTTAATTAACATACACACACAGCAGTAGCGGCTCGTGACTTTAGGTTGTGGGGATGCTGCTTCAGAGAATTTTCAAGAATTGTGTTAACATTGTGTTACACACACACACACACACACACACACGCGCACACACACGCACGCACACACACACATACACACACACACACACACACATATATATATATATATATATATATATATATATATATATATATATATATATCAAGTAATGGATGTATATGATCCGACAGAATGATTATAAATTGCGTTATATTATATAGAAACTTATTTGAAATGATCCCCCGTTACCTTTAAATGAGATGATAATTTGGTATGGAAACAGTTATTTGGGCCTTTGCATTACCGGCAACCGTTTAGCTCAATGGCGAGAGCATCGCTACGTTGAAGCAGCTACCCTATCGGTGGCAGGTTTGATTCCTGCTGCAGCCCTATTTTCTTTAATTGTTTATTCTATCTACGTTGTCTTGGGTGATACATTAACTCTGTATTGACAGGATATATGTAATGCAAAATGTATATATTGTCTTAATTTGTAAAAATAAAATGAAGACAGATTCTTTCCACTGTAGATGCTTAATATATATATATATATATATATATATATATATATATATATATATGTGTGTGTGTGTGTGTGTGTGTGTGTGTGTGTGTGTGTGTGTATAACCTTTCATTTGTGATTAAACAAAGAGCCACTTTGCATCTAATCGTTTGGTTTTGAAAATTAAAAGAAGGAACATTACACAAGAAGAACCATTTTATTTTACAACCAACACAACTAAGCAAGCATTTAGACATTTTTTGTGGTTCTGAATGCAAAGATTTTGAATAAGAATGTTTCTTAACAGAATTAAATTGCTAAATTGTAAAAAGTAGGATTTTTTTGTTTCTATTCTCTAAAAATCTTGTTCAGAATCGATCAACTCATATTGCTATATGGAAGAGTTGCCAAATCAGTTACTTGATTTTGAGACCATTTTCAATATTTATAATGACCCCTTGCATTTTAGGAAATAAAAACAGATTTTGTGCCTGTTAGAATACTCGTGAGCAAAACTTTTTCATCAATGATAATTTATATAACATTCATAAGTATTTGGACAAGCGAAAAATCGTTTTTTATTTCCCAAAATTGTAGGGACTAATATAGATTTTGAACAGGGGGTTATCAGATGATCTCAGGGGAGCTTGGGAACGGTTGCAACAAGGGGTGATTGCAACAAGTCTTTTTCCTCAAATCAGAAACATGCTACAGTGATGATACATATCAACCAAAACTTAGTGTAAATAATTGCTTTGTTGACTCCTGAGAGAAATGGTTAACATGAGTCAAAGTCAATGTGTCTAGCTTGCAGATGATGTTCTGTCCTGGCTGATAGGGTTGGGTACGGCTGCAACAAGTTTTTAAAAGTTCGTTAGCTGTGTCATTTAGGGATGTCAGTATTCTCAAAAATCAGTTTTTGGAAAAACTCTTAAAGGCTTATCAGCTGTGTCATTTGGGAATGTCTGTGCAGCTTTCAGGAAAGCCAAAGTCTCGGTTTGCATTCACTGGAGTGTGATGAAAATTAGTTTTTTTTTTTAAACAGTCGTAGTTTTATACAATAAATACATGCTTAATAAAATGTTTGTTGCATTGCAAATTGTTCCATTTTTCCCGTCTAACACAGAAATATAGAGAGACTGGATAACATTTGCACATTGACTCAAAGTAGGCCTAAGTTCTATGCATAAACGAAGAAAACTCGGTAACTCCTAATTGACACATAAGCGAATAGATAAAATTATGATATTGTCTAGTCTTATCCATATAGTCCCTAGGTAACTGAGAGAAATGTGAAAGGTGTTGCAATCGTCCCCAGTCTCCCCAGCAAGTATTGCTCTTCCATATAGAAACGTGATTTCACTTTTTCAATCTCCTCAATTAATCCTAAACAAGATCTTAGAAGGACAGAAATAGAAAAAACCTGCTTGTTTTTCATTCAATAATTTGATTCTATTTTTTTTTTAGATTTTCCATAAAAACATTAGCATCCAGAACTCATAACAAAATGGGTGCCTGGATGATTGCAAATTTTGTGTAATATTCCTGTTTTTAACTCTTTAACCCCAGCGATTAAATGTAAAATGGTTGTTTGTTAATATACTTCTGACATGTACACACAAACAAACACGCATACTCACATATGTCTGTGTATTTCTCTGTGTGTGTGTGTTTGTGATAATTGTTTAAGACATTCATGTAGGAACTATATTTCGCTCGGCACCGAAGTTATTCAGTAGCGAATCGAGTGGCCTCAGATCATTTAAATAAATACAGAAATAAACATTTCTTTCGATGCTTTCTCTTCCACTAACTTGTTTCTCTCGAATTACAACAATCCACACCATTTCTGAATCATTACAATGATTAACATTGGCTGCAGATTCATCTACATTCATCTATTCCCCAAGATTATTTTCATCCATCCTCCATGCAAGATCTGTGGCGGCAGGAATAATCAGATCACGAGTAAAAGAAAGAAGATCATGTACATTCTTTTCTTTTTTTTTTTCGTTTGAAGCTCTAAATCCTGTGAAGTCATATCCAATGTCTTCATCAGGTGCAGACTCGAACATTGATCTAATTTATGCAATCCATTTTTGTGGGGATATCTTTAGATTTCCAAGCATTGGCAACGATATCTCTCACATTAAATTCCTTGAAGAATCCATTTACTGGTCTGTCAGAGTTGACTGCACCTCATAGAATGGGGGCGATGCTTAGGCTTGAAAGAAAGTAATATGCCATTCTCCATGACTTGATTTACTTATGTGCAGTTAGATGGAAGATATTTACCGAAAACATTGATCTTTCCCAGCGACTTCAAACCAATGCGTTCCTGTGGCATTAAAGCAGACCTTAACAGTGACACAATCTTTGGATGTTTGATAACCTCTTGGGGATCCTGCATCCTCAGTGGTCAGAGTTCTTCATGGCGTACATTTCCAATATTGCTGTCTTACCTGCATCGCAGTCCTACTTAGGACTTAATTTTTCTTCCGAAACTAACGTGGTAAACTCATCTAATTTAGCAGCTGCTTCCTTCTCCGTTGAGAATTTTTCAACACACGAAACTCCAAGCCATGTTGATCCTTGCAACGTTGGAGCCAATCTTCATCATGACCACACACATAATCTTGTCTTAATTCTCCACGAACAATTTTGGCTTGTTCACTCAACAGATCTCTAGTTAGCTAACAACCATCAGTTACGCATCATCATCATCATCATCATCATCATCATCATCATCATCAGTCTTTTAACGTCAGTCGTTGGACATAGACCTTCCCCAGGATTCGCCACAATTTTCCATCATGGGCGTCGCGGAGCCAGTATTTCCTGAATCTGTCTAGTTCATCTCACCATCTTGTGTTTTGTCGGCCTCGATTTTTTATGTGTATTCATGTTGCCTTTCATTCTTGCAACATGGCCTACCCATTGCCATTTGAGTTTTTTAACCGTGTCTATGATGTTACGCACACCAGTTTTCATCCATATATACTGTGCTGTCTTGTGATCTCTCCATATAAGGCTGAGTATGATTCTCTCATGCACACGTTGCATACTTCTCAGTTTGTAGGTCTGTCTCTTGGTTAGGTTCCATGTTTCCGCTCCATAAATGACTATCATTGGTCACCAATGCATTGCTTATATACTCTTCTTTTTAGGATTATTGACAAGTGTTGTTTTTTTTCAATCACTGTTCGAGAAGAAAATCAGCGATTTTTCCTTCTGATTTTTTTTTATATCATAAACTGCCAAAGAGCGACTGCTATATAATCCACACGAGGCTTTCACGGACACATTACTGTCGATTCTTTTCAGAACTTCAACCTCATCTTTTATAGAAGCACAGTGTTTTCACTTTACACCACGAGAAGCGCTTGCTTTATTCACTGGAACGAGGATTGGTTTTATGCTTACATAACAACAGGTGTACGCATTTACTTTCAAATCTGGTGCCCCAAATTAGAGGGAGATAACTAGCTGTCACATCAGATCAAAGGGACGTCACTCATCTTCAACAGATCAAATTACGCTAGACAAAATTAGCGTCTGATTAGTGATGGAACCGGATTAGTGACTGTGCAATTAGCCTTGGAGTGTGCTATGCAATCTCCGCCCAACTGGCCAAATATTTCATTACAGGAAACAGAAAATTTCAATCACAGCCTATTTTTATCGCTGTCGCCTTAAACCATCATCCGCCAACTATTGTGTAATTGGGGTCACCGACAACTCCGCGCAACACTTCCAGGAGCCAACATCTGAACGCCGACTTTTCCACACACGACTGCTCGGCTCAGAGATAAATCAGTGCACGTTAACTGACAGCATCAGAGCGTAAGATGGACCATCAAAAATAAACTATGGAATTGAAACAATTTATTGAGATACGAAAATTAAAATCATTTTGTGAGTTATTTTAGTGAATTAATTTACTTCAGACGTTCAATTTGATAATTTACTGTTCAAAACGGTGTATTACAGAAATGGAAATTATGAAAATTAGTTAATAAACAAGGTTTGAAATCATTTTATCAGAATGTTAAAATCATTTTTTTTTTACTTTGCAGTTGTTCGTTGTATGACTGAATGAGTTTGTTAATTAATCAAAAAGTTATTTATTAAGACATTATCTCGTACTTGCAGTGCGTACTATATTTTATGAGGGAATGGCTCCCAATTTCTGTATTACATCGTTTTGACTCCATGTATTTTATTCCTGCGAATTATAAATGGTCAAATTGAATAACAGCAGTAAATTGAATTCACTAAAAAAAAAAAACTCAACTCTCAAGATGACCTTGATTTTTATATCTCAATGAATAGATTTAATTATATAGTTTGTTTGTATTGGTCCCTCTTGGGCTCGACTATCGTGCAGTGAATTAACTCGCATTTTAGTCTAAAATGAAATAACTTTCTTTTTAAATGAACTTTTTTTTACTGTGCGACTGAAGGAGTGCCAAATATGCTCAGTACAAAGATCTTGACGCTGTTAACTTCAAAACAATGGTGAGGGAGCTCAGAAAAAACGTACGATACAATGTTCTAGTGAATTGTTTTCGGCTTATTGATTATTCATTGATATCATTAAATCAGACAAAATATTGATGCTCGGTTTAAACCATCAATCGCTCTGCCAACTCAGTGAAAATATTGCCCACACTGTTCTGAGCGCAGAAAAGGGCCAAGTAGCCCCTACCACTATATATATATATATATATATATATATATATATATATATATATATATATTATTATTATTATTATTATTATTATTATTATTATTATTAGGGGTGTATATTCTCGATGTGCAAAGTGTGGGCTGTACAAAAATAATACAGAAATGGATCATAATGAGAAACCTATTTTTCTGTCCCCTATCATGAACTACTTTCCCAGCTGTGCAAAGATCGTATCACACACTTTAAGACTAAGGGTACCATTACCTACCTCTCCGCACACGTCTACTTGGCACCGACATTTCAACGCCGACTTTTTTGCGCACGACCGCCGAACAATACTTAAACAAAATCACTTATAATGGCCAGAATCAAATTTTAGCATCCTGATCATTCAGCTCACCGATCGGCAACATGTATGTGACAGATTTACCGTGTAAGAAGGCAGGCGATCGTGTGACTAAGCCATGCAACCAAAGTGACTGACAACCGCTTTGTCTTAAAATAAAAGCATTCGTTTCGACATAGCCTGGAATCCAACTAGCTCCAGTCTCTACGAATGAGGTGTAAAATTAAGAAGGATATATACCCGGTGAATATCAACATTTCGTGACGAACAAACTCTCCATCAACCTGCAATACGCTTTGTTCTTGTAATTATGTTTTTGATAGTAATAAATGAAACATACTGACGGTTGCTGGAGAGCATGTTAGGCATGAAATGCTGACATTCCTCGGGGGAATATATCCTTTTATTTCTTTATTTTGCACATTAATAACTCTATTTACTTTGTTAGATATTGTGATTGAATATCAACAACGGATAAAATCTATTTTTTCTTCTCTTTATTTCTGTTCTGAAAAATACATGATCTACATATATATATATATATATATATATATATATATATATATATATATATATATATATATATATATAGTGTTTAAAACATTCGACGTGAAGCTATTTAAGAGCCAATTACAATGACCAAAACATATATCATCTATTTTAACATAGATTGACTGAACTGATTAATTTTCAGTAAATTAACAAAAGTGATAAAGAAAAGAAGAAACTGATATCATGATTCATAAGAATGCGTGAGCGGGAAACGTCTTTTTTAAATCTGTAATAAAACAATGAAGGATAGATAAAGAAGAGAAAAAGAAGAGGGAAAATTTTTGAATTTAAATTGAGCATTTGAAAGGTTTACTCTGAATCGGGAAAAATTTGTGTGAATTCATTTGAAATTTTCGTATTCCTAAACTCAATGAAAAGCAACACAGTGAAACGTCGATTTTGACTGCTAGTACATTCACCGAGTAATAACGGGTGATCATTTCAAATTTGAGTTTCTATATAATATAACGCAATTTATATTCATTGTGTTGGATCATATATATACATCATATATCCGTTCCTTAATAACATAATTGTCGCGTTGAAAGAAACAATTAGAGCAGATATAGACCACGAATAGACAAGACGAGAACTTAAGAGTTGAGACAGTTATTTCGGTCTTTGCATTACCAATGGCTGATTCGCTCAGTGGTAAAAATAACGTTACGTTGAAGCGGCTACCCTATCGGTATATGAGCATGTATGTGTGTGTGTGTGTGTGTGCGTATGTGTGTGTGTGTGTGTATGTGTGTATACCGAGATAACTCGACAACTGACCATTGTACGAAGTTGATATTTGCGAAATATATTGATTCGTGCACTGAACATTGCAGTGTCAAGTTTTGGCCAGCGGTTCTCGTTGTAGGATGGGCTTGATTTACAATACAGATTCAATCGGATATAGATTTTTGTCCAGTGTTCAAAGTGAGACAGAGAGAAAGGGAAAGAGGACAAGTGAGAGTGAAAAAGAGAATGAGAGGAAGAGAGTGAGATATGTAGAGAAAGAGAATCATTTTTTCGGTCGAATATTTCTGCAGAATGAGGTTAAATTAAATTATAGCTAGATAACATAACGAATTTTTCTTTTAAATCTGTTTTCATTGTTGTTATTAACGTCATTATAAACAAATTATTTGTTTTTCCTATTTTATAAAAACCAATTTGAAAAATTATATTCTCCTATTTTGCACTTATTCAATTGCCTTTTTTACTATTAGTTTTTTCGTTTCAGAAGATACGAGAAGTAATACTTTCATCGATGTGGAAAAGATGATAGTATATTTTCTAACTTTTTTATTTCTAGGTCTTAATTTAGATACAAATATCTAAATGGACGACACTGAGGAGAATTAACTGATATACTTCGAGACTGTAGTTTCGTACGATGGCTGGAAACTCATTTAGCATGACAATTATGACAGGCTGCTCCACACCCCATCAAGTCTGGCTTCTTCCAAACATACACCTTTGGAACGGGCAAACCCATATACTCTGTCGGACCAGATATAAAATGAGTTCACAGTATGCGGGCCTATAAAATTATAGCCCCTTGTTAAAGTGTAGTTCGCGATATAACACGGGTGGATGGTGGGCCCCAAAGTTTTTACCTCTGTTGTCGCCCACCCATTCAGAAAGCAGTGAATTTGAAAAAAAAAAACTGTAATGATCAAAAAACATATTTAATATGGCTAAGACATTTAATTTGTATTTACTTTTCCATATCAGTAGTTTCATCCACGATCATCACAGACCCTATGTCCTCCAACAGTGTCAAAGATTTCATTTAATTCATATGAAATTTTCAATTTCATAGATTAAAAAAAATCATTTTTCTATCTTTAAAGCACAGAATATGATTGAAGCAGCAAATGTGTAGCGGGTCACATGTAAAAGTGGGCTTTTTTCTCGTGTGAGCTCCTCTCCTCCATCAGGGCATTGTTCATGAGCGGTTTTTCTGGGGAATTCTCGTGTGGTTTGCTTCCATATGTAGCAAGCCACATTTGGTCCGCAGGCCGCACCTTTGACACCCCTGTCCCAGTGAATAAGAGAACTAAAACCAAAGAAGAAAAAAAAATAAAGAAAGAGTTAATATCGTCGTTGCCCGACACTGCAAAGGTACCCAGGGCTATTATCGTAACAAAAAAAATCACTTCATCAGGTGATCGAATAGCCATTGACATGAATTTATTTCTACGTGAAACTGATATTCTAGACCCTTTCTCTTTCAATCAACAATAAACGGAAAAATACACTTCACCAAGACTTCAAGTTAACCAACTTGAACTTTGAAGTCAAAGATAGAAATAGAAGCGATAAAAATGTTACGAACGAAAACAGGCAGTGACACGTGCTCCTGCTAATGACCATGCGTATCTACTTCAGATTGGTGATGTTTACAGTAGCCATTGCCAGTGATTTCGATTAACACGGAAATCGCTTGGTTTATCTGTGTTAAATAAATATCAACCTGTCTATATCCTCGACACAACTGTTATAAATCCGCCTTCTTTATGGTATCATGATTTCTAATTATTTTGAAGTATTCCTTTACATTTAGATTTAAGCATCTCATTTACAGCTATATCTTCATTCAAGAATTCATATACCCATTCTATCACATCTGCTTTTAAAATTGTATAGAACTCTTGTTTCTCACATCTTTATTATCCCTATTATGGTATTGGGAAGGGTGATTATCAGTAACAGCAGCCACTTTTTAGTGTCCATCGTTGAACGTGGAACCCCCCCCCCCGACACACACACACCAAGATTCGCCCTACTTCTTTATTATGGCGTCATGGAGCCAACACTTTCTGAACTTGTTTAGTTCGTCACGTCATCTTATACTGTCGGACATGGTTCCACATGTGATCTCTAGGGATCCACGTTGTGAGTCGTGATATCCAACGACGTTCTCGTGACATTCCCAGCCAATTGCCATTTGAGTTTTCTAATAGATTATATGATACCTTGGACTCGTGTTTTCTTTTTATTGTATTGTCTTGTGATCTCTCCATGTGCTGTTGAGCATTACTATCTATGAACGTTGCATGGTTCTCAGTTTGAGGGTAAATCTTTTGGTTAGGTTCCACGTTTCAACTCCATATCGGAAGTATGCATCGGTTGTATACCCTTCTTTTAGAAATGATGGTATTTTCTTGGTCTTGAAGTTTGAGCTTGCTCTACCGAAAGCTTGCTAACATAGAGTGATTCTTTGCTTGAGTTCTTCTTCTTTTGAGGATTTCCTGAAGATTCGTTGTCCTGAGTAGATGTAGTGGTCTACTTTCTCCAGTTGTAGCAGTTCGCTCTAATTTCTTTGTTTTGTTGTTTTGTTTTATCACGTACCCTTTGGCCTTTCAACCGATGATTAAAAGATCTTGTCGAAAAAAAAATAATGACAGAGGAAAGCTTACTCAACTGAAAGCTTGCTAACCTAGAGTGATTCTTTTTCTTTTGAGGACTTCCTGGAGATTCATTATCCTGAGTAGATGTAGTGGTATACTTTCTCCAGTTATATTAGTTTGCTCTAATTTCTACGTTTTTGTTGTTTCGTTTCATCAGAACGTTTCGACCCACGTAGCCCTTGGCCTTTCAACCAATGATTAAAACATGTCGTCGAAAAAAATCATGACGGAAGAAAGATGGTGACTTGGAATGACAACGCAACGTAGATCCCGAAAGGGATTGTGAGATTTGATCACCCAGAAACTCTGTCTTTGGGTGGGACACCAATCATCTTCTTTATAGATCTCCCAGTTGATAATAATGAGTGAGTGTGAACACAAGCGAATGAAAATCGAGTAGAAAAAAAAACAACGATTACTTGAGTAGTACGGTTTTGACTAGTGCAGACTTTACGTAGTACGGTTAAGGATTTATTGCAATACAAATTGAAGTAACTAAATACAAGCTGAAAACAAAAACATTAAATCATAACAAGACCTTGAACTGTAGGGCTAATGTTGGAAAGAATTAACCGCACTAAACAAGTTGTACCTGTATTTACATATGGAAACAAGATATTGACTTATATGTCAGAATGATTTTTGGAACTACTTTAGTAAGCGGGCACTCTACCAACCTGAATCTGCACATGTGTGCTCTGCCGACCCCGAATCTTTTTTTCACCAAAGGAAATGAACGTGCCATATTGCTAATCTTTACACCAACAAAACATTCCGCCTCACGTAAATACACACTTATTTATAAGAAATTGATTCTCGTTATACTTGGTCTGATTTATTGAATGGAGATGGTCCATAGTCGAGAGCAAGCTCAACATTCAAAAATCAGATGATTCCAATCATCCTAAAAAGAAGAGTATACAACCAATGCATTGTTCCGATAGTCACTTATGGAGCTGAAACATGGAACCTAACCAAGAGACAAACCCCTAAACCGGGAAGCATGCAACGCACGCATGAGAGAACCATGCACAACCTCACATAGAGAGATCACATGATAGCACTGTATATCAGGAAGAAAACAGGAGTCCGAGACATCACAGAATCTATTAAAAAAAACTTAAATGGCAACGGGCAGGTCATGTTGCAAGAATGGTAGACAACCGATGGACATCACGACTCACAGTATTGATTCCCAAAGATCACATGCGAAACCGAGGCCGACAGAATACAAGATGGAGAGACGAACTAGACAGATTCAGAAAATACTGGCTCTGCAACGCCCATGATAGAGAATTGTGGCGGATCCTGAGGAAGGTCTTTGTCCAACGACGGACAATTAAATACTGATGATGATACTTGGTCTAGTCTTGTCTATAACAGTTTCTTCTATCAATGCAATGAAACTTTTAGTCAACCTTTGAATTATACTAACAATGTATGTGCATTACTTGATTTAGTGTTTTTTCTTCTTAGAATAAGTTCACTGTTATGCTATGACTTCAGTCTTCTTTCAATTTCTCCATCTATAATTTCCAGTATGATAGCCTTTTAAACAATTTTATCTATTCCACAATAATCCAGACAACATCATTTCTGTTATCATATAAAACGTCTCCTTTACATACCCGACCTGACTCATTTCTTTACTAACTGTCGACACGTAGTAAAACATTATATTCGATAACAAACTGTGGGCTGCATAGAATTGTAGAAACTCAATAGTAGACAACGGACAACAGCAAAAACTTGTTTTCGTATATCATCTGCGCATTTGTTTTCTGATACGTTCTAAACCAAATTATCTTCATGGTGGTGATCATTATCCCGGATCTGTATAGGCCGACACCAATTTTGCCGCAATTCCATTGGATGTCGAATCACTCTGCGTACTCATCATGCTACTGCTTAGCAAATTCCCCGAAAAGGAAGAGAGTGAATTCGAGGGCATTCTTCGATGATCCATTGTATTTCAACGACAATATTTTCTATAATTGGTGCGATGGGTTTATTTCTACGGAATCTTATTTTTACAAACCATCGAATTGAAACAATTTGTTGAGATATGAAAATTAGAATCATTTTTTGAGTTGAATTATTTTAGTGAATTGATTTACTTCTGTAGTTCAATTTGATAATATATAGTTCAAATGAAATATATGGAGTAAATACGATTCATTACAGAAATCAAAATTATAGGAATGATGAGTTTGTAAAAGAAACGATAAAACTCTATCATAAATTCTGACTAGCTTTTCATCTTCATCCTAACTTTTAGTTGCTTATCACAATAATAAGATGGAGATGAAAGCCTCGTCAAAATGATTGTAATGTTTCAATACTTCATCCAAATCGATTTGAAAAAATTTTAAATATTGGTGTATCAAACTATAAAACTGTTAAAATATTAAAATTACCTAGTACTTCATAGTGGTGCATTTATTCATTCCTTTTCTTTCCGCGTAATTCGCAAAGCAGTAACATGATGAGTACGCAAAGTGATTTGGTAGCCAACAAAATTGCGGCAAAATAGGCGTCGGCCTAAAAAGATTCAGGATAATGATACGGGGCCCCTTCATCAGTACGTGGATATCTAAAATAGCCATTATTCCATTGAATATTTGGACTAGCATCTTCATCTTTGTTATTTTCATCAAAACATTTCAGCCGATGTGATTTTCGGCCTTCCTTAGATGCTCGTTGCATCTGGTTATCGTTGAGTGTAACCCAGTATTTATTTTTTTGCGAAATAATCTCCCCCCCCCCACCTGAATGAATAATTCGGTGAACAGATACCCGGAGCTTCATGTAACTTATAGCTTAGGAAGGTGGAAGAACATATCAGCTGAAAAGTTGTGATAAAAACAATAAAGATCAGGTTATTAGTCTAAATAATTCAGAGTGGTGATGAGGTTAACATATGGAGTTGCTAAAGTTGCCAATGAAAAGGTGAAACAGACGAAGAAGAAGAAGAAGAAAAAGAAGACAGCGTAAATTTATTACAACGACATCACTTGAACATACATAGGCCATGAGAGTTCATGTGTAGATCAGCACGGCCTGGAGATGTAATTGTGGCTAGATGAAACCCGGATGAATGGAATTTCAGTGAGGGAAGTCTGGCGAAGATGAAAAGGCTAATGCGTTTGGATTGTAAATGGTGTAGAGAGATCTAAGTTTGGGTCAAGTGAAAAGCAGATAGGCGGAGATGAAAACGTCCATCCGTCTAAATGTCGGCTGGTGGAGATATATGTTTGTGAGCGGTTCATAAAACAGGGATGAATTCAGAATCATTAAACACTGGTAAGGTGGATCCGAGACAATGCTTGGCATTGCAAAAACTGATTGGTTAAAAGTTATTTTTCAGCGCCAAGTTCTTATGCACCAGAATCGGTTACACTGAAAAAAATCTCATAATAAAAGCTTGGACAAAAATTACCTCACAGAAAAAGCTCATAGTCATAAATACGCACATGAAAAATGCCCCCACTGGAAAGCTCACACGGAAAAAGACCACATTAGAAACTGTCAACCAAAACTGTCCCCTAAACTGTCAAATACGTTTCCAGTCTTCAAGTTGGTCCGACTGGCTATGTATGTATCGTGTGATTAGTTCGCACTAATGGAGCTAGAAGGCTGAAATTTTCAACTTTTACTCTTTATAATCATCTCAACATAGCATGCTGCCAAAAGTCGTTGGTTGCGTGACAGTTTCAATTGAATGGCTAACAAGACCTATTTTGTTGCGTTTGAATAAGGCCCTAACTAAGTTCAGATTGATATTTGGGAAACCAAAAGCCCTTTTCATAAAGTCATTCTTTTACGGGGGTATTTGAACAAATATGCCTAACCATTTTTCTATTTTTCAAGATAATGACAATTCAAAATTACCTATTTTCAGTGAAGTTCACTTGATACCAGATTAGTGTAATTAGACCATTTTTCAAAGCCAACTTCACTTAGTAGCCAGTTCTACCTAGCGCGTTCAAAGTTTTTTTTTTATTGCTACGCAAGAGAAGTTGCTGACGTACTGCAATATCTTACGTCACGAATACTCCACTAGCGAAGCTTTAAAAATTTATTCTTAGTCGGCCTCACATATTTACTAATTGCTTGACGTATGTAATAGAAAAAATGAATCAACCATATTAAAAATTCTGGAACATTAGATTTTACTAAACTTCTCGCTTAATAACACACAGTTTTATTAAATAACAACGTTTCATAATTATTCATGGAGAGTAAGTTTTTTTTTCAAGTATTGAAAAACATTTATCCAGAAAATAAGTTTAATCGAATAACATTTCCTCGATTCAGGTCAATTTCTACCCCTCTTCGGAAAGGTTCCGAAAATAATTTTATCTGATTTAATTTCTCTGTGTAGGAGATACTTAAAAAATGAATATGCACTTCAGAAAGAACGTATCAAATGTGATGTTTTATATAAGCAAGAAACATGAAAGGTATTTAGGTAGAGTATATAGAAATTCGAAATACATACAAAAGCACCAAAATGTATATTTTTTTTATCGAATAGTATAATTAAACAAGATATCATTATTTTTTACTCCTGACCTGATTGTGCACCATGAAATCTTCAGTTTGGGGTATTCTGAACCAGAAACCTCGACGAATTAAAGGTGTTCCATTTGATAAGGAACAAAAGACAAATGTTTAATCCGATTATTGCGTTGATTTCTGATGTATACTTCGTTCAGTTATACTTCTTGATAAAATTATTATAAACAAAGAAATAATTTTGGTGTGGAGGTTTATCATGTCAGCATTTTTTATGGAACCGTTCATAGAATACAGTGTATTTCCCTTCCATTGCTACACATAAAAAATTTTTGATCATATTTGCCTAAATAAATACGTAAAAAGTATAATTTTATAAACAGAGTTTTCACTTTTCCAAATATCTATACGAATTTATGTGGAGCCTAATCTAAATGCAACAAAAAATATTTTCAACGTGGGATATTTTCCGCATGGGCTTTTATCGTATGGACCTTTTTCAAAGTGTGCTTTTTTCTCGTGTGAGCTCCTTTCCTCCATCAGGGCATTGTTCATGAGCGGTTTTTCTGGGGAATTCTCGTGTGGTTTGCTTCCATATGTGCATTTTCTGGCCTTCACCAGGATCCACTTGAAGTAATAAAACATTTCCATGGTAATCATTTCGCTTTGACCCCGCATAGTGGAAAGTCCCCCCTCTAATTGTTCATATTAGAATCTTCGGTAATATTTTCTGAACAGTCCAGTTAAATTTCTTCTCCACTGTAGGAAAAAAAAGGCATTTGAAATTGTACATCGATAGCTCAACAGGTTTTCTTTTTTTGTCAGTGGTGGCGATTATTTCCCCATGTTCATTCGAGGAGAGGAAAAACTTGACTTCAGACCAGAGATCCCTTGTGTACTTGATGAGTTAACTCAAGTCCGGCACACGTACACTCGGCTCACTGCCGTATAGTTAATAATGGTGAGCGAGACATGCTTTCTATTCAACAAATGTTTTCACTGCTTGCAGACACTGTTCATACGTGATTTCACTCTTTGAAACTCACAATATGCAAGAATTAAGTATGTTTTAGATTCACTTTAGTCTAGTACAAACCATAATAACCAACCCACTTGAATGCTAACCGCTGTTCTCTTATGTCATAGTACCCAAGGTACGTTTTTTTTTTCACGGCTTCTTAAAAGTTCTGTAAGGGAGATAACTTATATTTATTTCCCTTGGATTATATTTATTTCCCTTAAAATTGTCAAAATGGTAGTTATTTCTGAACGTGACAGTGCCTTACGAAACATTTGATGTTGAAGGAGCAATTCACCCACAGTCTTGAATTTATATTATTGGTAAATATTATAATATGATCACCAACATACAGGATTACTTGGGTATTTTTTGTAAATTTTCAAGATCGAATCGAGAAAAAAAACTGACAAGCGAGAAAATACCAGTTTAATTGGACTGGGCCGGTGAGAGGGTTTCATGCGCCCTGGGTGAAACTTGGAATTTGTGCCCCAGTTTTTATCTTTGGAGAGCGCCCTAATTACCTTTGCGCCTCATGAACAGGCGGGTCGTGCAGTTAGTAAATTAATGTTTCATGTTTACTTTTTACGTGCTATTTACTTGTCAAAATCATGTAAAGAAAGAAAAAAACTGTAAGAAAATTTAACACTGATGCGTTTTTTATGTGACATATTTTTTTATTTTATGGATGTAAAACTTTGACAAAAAAGATCAAATTATTTTGTTATCATTTTGTTTGTCCGATACACGTACTCGACTTGGATAGCTTGATTTTTTTTTTTTTTTTTTTTTTTTTTTACTATAGTGGTGATTTCTCGTTAAAATTCACACACGAAATCGATTTGTTTATGCTTTTGTTGGAAGAATTCCGATTTAAAAATTAAAAAAAAAACATTCAAAACAACGATTAATGCAAATAAAAGGCGATGAAAAACGTTTTTCTAAAGTATCCACCGTTAATAGACGTCTTACTAAGGTGTAATGGTTAAGGAGCTGGTGAACTACAGACTGGATAGGGAGTTTGAGTTTCACTGGGTACTCATACTTGTCTCCACGCCCAGTCTCCTCGTCGTAGTTATGGTTAGCATTCAAGCTGATCTCGTGGATCGTTACTAATATTACTAACTGCGATCCTTACTGGTTACCCCATATTTGTGGCCCTATGACAAATCTATGCAATCCTTAATAGATAGAATAACTGCTATTTACAATCAACCAACTGTTTGCTCATGGAAGTTGACAATGGTTGTCAAGTTTTCTTTTAAATAAATGGGAAAAAAGTAATAATAATAATAATGATAGAATTTTCTGTCTTTAGATTAAAATTGGACGTTTTCTTAATACCTCTATCGTTCAACTTCTGAAAAAAAGCCTCCCAAGCTAGTGAAATATATAGTAGATAGAAGTAAATGTCAGGTTTTCGTTGAAGCTTCGATAGACAAATGCCTTCACCGTCTTTTCTATCGAATTCCTATTTTCAGAATAACACACGTGGTTTGTCGTTGCGCATGTCCAAATTGTTTACTTATGCTCTGATTCTTTAATATACATGCTGTTTCCTTTCTTTCTTTTTTTAGAAAAACATCACATCGACTACAAATCTGCCGGTAGTAGGCCGCTCACTTACCCCTACCTGTTAGTCAGAAAAAAGAGGAGACGATCTCTCTCTTCTTTTAACCTACAGGTACAAACCGTACGCTCAACCAAGAGACAATACCCAGTAATAAGCCCTAACTTACTTCACCGAAAACTCAAGAGAAATTTTCGAATATAAACTATGGCTTTTTCTAAAATACGTACAGCTGTCGGTAATCTGTTCAGCAAGTACCTTCTTCTAACCAACACAGTTTCATGTGGTGGTCTTTTAGCTATCGGTGATGCAATCACACAAAAAATTGAGCACTCAGGGCACGACCCAGCAACCTTCAAATATGACTGGCCTCGTACAGGTAAGTAAAGATGAACTTGTCAGTTATGATATGTGGAAAAATGAGTATCCTTTGTATATATTACGATTAAACTGTTCGATGGCTTACGTTGGGGTTTGGGAAGTCATCGAAAACAATCGTCGTTTTGGGGGACTTAGGTTTTTCTTACCTTAAGGCTTAGGGACATTCGTATGATTACGTGATTACGATAAATGACATATCATACCTTTTGGGGGGTTTGCTAATTATAACTTTCTTTTTGCTTATAAATAAAGTTGTAAAAAAAAACGATTGATAAAGACTAAAAGTGATTTATTTTTTTCTTTGCGAAATGCTCGTTTTTAATCCTCTGTATAGTTTTCAATTTCTTGTGGCTTCTGAAAGTTAGCTTTATCTGATTCCTATCAAGTTTAAAGTATATTATATTACAGATTCCCTCCATACATAGCAGAAATGTTTTCTTTTCTCTCCCGCCACGTGTTTACATGTAATGTGTACTTTGACCTTCACCTTCGTTGTAACATCACACTTCAGTTTCGATCATGCGACCAAGATGTGTTTTGATTTTCTAAATTGCATCTTTCTAGGGTATACGTCGGCATCAAACCTTGTGAACCCACCAGTTAGATATCATGTCTTACTGGACCTCCCTGAATAAACGAAAGTGGATGAATAAAAATGACTTACAAAAAGTTGCTTTTTTCCTGAGTACCACTTAATCGGGGTATTTTGGAAGATTTATAGATATTAAACTAACTGCAAAGAAAATGGAATCCTTTATTCCGTCTTTTGGATCAGTTTTGTTTTGTTTTTTCACTTCATGCAATAAAGATTTCGTGGGTAATTCGTGGTAACACGATTTACTAAATTTTAGACTTGTTGTCGCATGTTTTATCTTTTAGTCCTCTTGCACTAAGCCAGTATTTCTTGAGATGGCGAGTGATTCATTCACCCAAGGGTGAATGACTTTATTTACTCAGATGATATTTTTTTTCTATTCATGAAAAGTGATTTTTTATAGTAAACAAATGCAATAAGAAAAAATTATTTCTAAAAATCAAATCCCAAGTTCTGAGACTGTTGTTAGCTAACTTTATGTAAATGAGAAAAAATCTAACAATTTTCTATGTTATTTTTTTGTCACTCCTAAGGATCATAAAAAACCTGATTAAATGAACTCCTGAGAAATGAGAGAATTTGTGCTTTTTTTCTCATAATATGACATTATTCATGTACAAAATTATAAACGAGAAAGAATAAAATGGGAGCAAGAAATTTCGTCACAGTTGAATGAAATTTTGAAATAAAGACCCGGGGCTGAATGACACTGAAATACTTTAGGAAACCCTACGCTAGGCTTTACACAAATAACTATCACTGTCATTGCTGTCATTAATAGTTCTAATGGTCACCTTCAAGTTAGAATTATGTGCTACTTGAAACTGTTTTATTTTATACTAGCAGGTATTCCAGACATTGCCGACAAAAAAAAAATGAATAAAAATTTTACAGCACAGTTAAAAATATATTCTTTGTTATACTTTTTCTTACACAACACAAACCACTGAACCAAAAAATTGTTTGAGTATGCACATTTAGACATCATGGATGATATTTCAGTACTTTTGCCTATACTTTTTTTTTTCATATTGTATCTCCCATGTATCAGGTGGGCCTGCACACACTTATGAATCTGGCTCCCAAATCATGATTTTTCTCACTGAATTACTATAGGTACATACATATATTGAGCATCGTGTGATATCAGAAAAAAAATTGACTTTATTTATTTTTTCAAAATTCAACCTAAAAAGGTGTGCTGTAGGTTAATTGAGACATGCTGATTCCTAATATGCCTTTAATTTTGTTTTGGAATTATAGCTCTTTAGTTATAAGAGTACAGACACACAGATAGACATACAAACACACACAAAGACATGCACACACATACACATACACAAATATACATGCACACACAGATATACATGCACACACACAGAGACAGACATGCACACACACACACACACACACACAGGGACATACACACACACACACACACACACAAAGACAGACTGACGTACACACACACACAAACATACAAGACAACTTATTATTTAGAAGATATCTCACTCCTGTAACTTCTAGAACAAATTTTTTGAAGATATATTCTGATACAAATAAATACATAACCTTATCTATTCATTTTTTTTTTTAAATGAGGAATTAGAGTTATATAATCTGCATTTTTGGTTCAAACACAGGAATTGGTTATGCTTGCTCTTCTGATGATCACAGGATTAATTCAAACTTTTATTCCCACTACAACTGTATGGGCTCAAAAATGACATTCATTCAGTTTTCTTTCCGTCTGTTGCATTTATTTATTCTCATTTCAGGAAGGATGTTTACAGTTGGGCTCATGATGGGTCCTTTCAATCATGCCTGGTACACATTCTTGGATAAGATGCTGGTCGGAAATGCTGGCAAAATTGTCTTTAAAAAAATTTGCTGTGATCAGATGGTGGCTGCTCCTTACTTCTGCACAACTTTTCTAATGGGTGAGGTCATTTTAAGAATCATGTGCAAATAACTTCTTCTCAATTTCAACTATTTTCCCAGTTTTTTGATATTTTGCTTCATTGTATTATTAAAGTATTATTACTTTATACATGTATATGTGTGTGTATGTGTGTCTTTGTTGTTTTCCTAAATTGTAAATGATACACTGTTATTTCTATGGGTCCTACATATTTGTTATGTCAGGGTGATTGAAAAATGATTTCATATTTATAAGTTCTCATATATCCTATAGAATATATCGAATTCTCGTGGAACAAGCTTCAAAGAAAAAAATTGAGCTCTTTGTTCATTATACCAAAAAGTCTGTGTCTTTTTCTCTAATCATCATCAAAAGCTAACACACATAATATTAATAATATGGATTGCTGCTTTTTCTTTTTCTTTATAGGCTTCCATACTTTGATATGATGGACTTCAGCTTTTGGTGGGAACTAACAGTAAAGCCCTGAAAATAGCATAATTTTTTACATTAACTTAATGTAATCTCTTTCCTGCCCCACATGCTTTTCAAGTCAGCTGGGTATAACATTAATGCTAGCAGCTAGGATCTTTAGATTTACCAAAACCTGACTCTCTCTGACTTCAGGCATATAAATATTTCTTGTTTTGACCTGTACATTATCTCCAACAACAAGAACACACACACAGATTTATGACACTTAAAAAAAAAAGAAAGTGGTTTTTCTATAATCTTATATATTTTATTTTGTTACACCAGTATCATAGAAAAAGATTTTCACCACTTTCAACTCTTCAGATTTCTGTTGTGCATTTTTGTGTTCTGTTAATTTTCATATATACATTCACAAGTGTAGATAAAAATAAGTCCATAGCCTGACACATGGTTTCCACTTTATAAGATTCAGTCATCTACTGTTTTGGATATTTGGTTGGTGATCACTTTTGTAAAAAAAGTTTATTCATGCTGTTGAGTAGGCTGTTCCCAGTTGTCACCAATGAAGCTGAAACATGGAACTTAACCAAAAGACTGACTCTCAAACTAAGAACCATTAAGAGATCATGCTTGACGTCTCATGCAGAGACCATAACTGCACAGTTTATTTGGGGGGAAAAAGGAGTCAAAGATATCATGGAATTCATTAGAGAAGTCAAAAGGCAATGGGCAGGCCATGTTACAAGAATGTCAGACTATTGCTGGACATCACAGTTTACAATCTGGATCCCAGAGATCTGCTGTGAAATTGTGGCCAGCAAAAAATAAGATTGTGATGATTTAAGACAAGTTCAGGAGATACTGGCGCCATAATGGTCATGATCGACAGGACTGGTGGATCTTGGGGAAGGTGTATGACCAACAATGTGCGTTAAAAGGCTAATGATGATGAATATCAGATCTGGGATTTATATTCACCACGTAATTATTAAGTGCATTTATAAGGAAGGTGATCATGTCAAAATATATAATATATGAATGGCTTGGCTTCGTGGAGGAAGATTTTTGGAGAGTTTTCATTATTTATTCGATCCTTTGACAGCTGAGCTATGTACACAAAATAACTCTGTCTTCACAGAGGAGCTTTAAGGTAAAGTGCAACATATGCAGGGCTGACCCCATCCATTGAATCAAGGGCTTGCATCCTTCGGTTCACCGAGGTGACATAAATAGGAGTAGGTTTCCTAGGTCATAGGTTTGACAGGAATTTCCTTCTCCTGGCAGATGCCCGAGCTAGCCACTCCTGAGTATATGTGCCCTTACTGTAGCGGTCCGCTACCCTCTCAGTGATTGTGTAGCAGGCAGTGCAGATTGCTGTCTGGGTCAAACTTACTCCCCTGGAAAAAAAAAAAGGGGATGGAGGAGTGACTCGATTTGACATATGAACCGACAGTCTGTGGTCATAGTTTTAATGCTGATTTAGCTTGATTAGTAGAGTTTAAACCTGTTAGAGTCCAATTACAGGCTTTTAATTAATTTAATTATTTTAAGCTTGCAACATGTTCCTAAACTAATCACTAGAATGTAGCTGGAATTTGGATTTTTTTTCTTCATGTTTCTGGTGAGACAAGGTTACATATTTATCTTATTTTCTGTACACCTCTGTAAACAGATGCCCAAGTTGGATATAGAAGTCCTCCAGTCTCAGAGAAAAGTAGATTCCAGTAGTATTACTGATGTATATAAGTTGATACAGAGGCCCTGGGCTTGTCCCAGAGGTTTATTTCCATACATTTTTTAACCTCCCTACATCAAGTTTTATCTTAGAGAAAGTTTATCTGAGCACTTTTTATTCAGACCCCTCCTTTGAATATATATATATATATATGTATATTACTGAAAGACACCTCTGATTACATTTGAACTTTGGATATGATCTATGTACAAACTAAGTTACCTGTATCATAGTTCAGGATAGATGAGAATATTGCCATAGATAAGGGTGAAAAACTAGCACTTGTTTACATTTATTCTTCAATCTTGTCAAAAATTGACTTGCAAACCCAAAACTAATTTCAAATATGTTTATCTTATTGTACGTTTATTTTCACTTTTTATGTTTTGACAATCAATCAGAAATTCATTTAAGATATTTTTGCATTTTTCCTCAAATTACATCTGCTTACTTCAGAAACCTTGCATTAAGTTGATATGATTGTAGTTGTATGTGTGAACGTATTTGTTTATATATCATAAATGTGGGCCCTCCACATCCCATAAAAACATAAACGTATTAACATACCAAGGGAAACTATGAATCACTGCCATTCATGTATGCTTCTTATTACATCGTAAATTAAGCTGTAGTGTTGGTGATAAATCTAGGTTACCTTGATGAAAATGCTATCAGTATGGTTTGAACCGTTAATTTATGATTTTAAAAAATGAAAAAATTAACAAAAAAACCCAGGTCTAGTTAGTCACTCAATAGTCAAAGTCTTTAGGCAGTTTGTCATGTTCGGAATGATCAATCAAAAAAATTGGAAAAATGTGTCATCAATGATCAAGTTACTTCTCTTGCCTTTTTGGGGCTGTGCCCACTAAAATTTCCACATTTTCAAAAAACAAGAATGAATTCTATTTGTTTGATAGAAACTGGGGGACCAGTTCAGCATAAACTTACATTGTAAATTTGACCTTCACTAAGAACCTCTTGGTGGGGGTGGGGGATAAAAAAATAATTTTCCCTACTCTTTGTGGGGAGTGTGTGCCAAGTTTCCACCATGATTGGTTTGGTCTGGGTAAAGTCTGGATGCATATAAATATCAGAGCACATCAATAAACTAAACCCAGCAACAGTGTTTAAACTGGTCTATTGTAGGTAGCAGTGATTGATGAAATTATATAATTACATGGAAATTTTCTACAGCATCAAAAATATCCAATTGTAGCTCATCTGCCAATCTTTTTAAACTTTATTCACTTTTTCCTTCTCATTTTTTCCCTTTATTTTCACACAATGCTATCAATGCAAATATTTTTTGATGAAAATCCTTAGATTTTTTTTTCCTCCCCTAATTGAAATGTTTATCTCTTTTCAGGCATGTCTCTCTTGGAAGGAAAAGGTTGGTCAGTTAGTTTTGCAGAATGGAAAGAGAAGTTTTTGGTTATTTATGCGGTAAGTTGGCAAAAAGTCAGATTTGTATACTTGCAAGATATAACAAAAAAAATAAATTGTTCAGTGAACTCGCACCGAACTCCAATACATCAACTAGAAGGTAATCATCTAAATAAGGCACATAAAATGGAGGTAACTCCTGTTTTCAAGGATTATCTCCCTTGAAAGAAAATGACTCAAGCTAGATTCGAATAAGTTTGCTCCATTTCTATGTTTGGAAATAGACTTGTTTCATGTTCATTTTATCTGCACACTGTTCTCAACATCGCCTGATAGATGTTAAAAACAGAGGACAAATAAAATAAATAAATAAAAACTCTCTCTCCACACAAACATTTGATGTTTCACACGCTCGCCCACTCAGTGTTGAAAACGGTGCGCCAACAAAAACAATTTGAGTAACGAATTTATTCAACGAAAAGTTTTCTTTCAAGGGACATAATTTTTCATTTTAAAAATAGCAGTTACCTCCATTTTATATGCGTATTCTGGGAGATCAACTAGAACAATTTTGAGTCATTTCAGAGTGATTGGCAAGGAAGAAAAATTTCTTAAATGGATTGAACTGAATAAGAAACACAAAATCCAACATACATAGGACTCTATTAATCTTGTTCACCGATATGACATTGATCTATTTTGTATTGCATTATCACTTAGGATGAAAACATTGATTTTTTTGCATCTGTACAATAACTAGAAAAGATCAACAAGATGGCTTGATGACATCAACCAAAACCACACTTTCTCCTATTTTTACCTTGTTTTATATTATTGATATAAGCTAATTTTCAATGTACACTAAACCCTTAATGCTCAGCACCCCCTTTTCTGGCCTTTCCTTCTGTTCCACGGCATAGACCAAGGAGTCGGTACTGACACTTGCCCGTCGAATGGGCTGGAGATTGTGTGTGGGTTGACATCAGGACCAGAGTGCGCCAGTACAAAGCGTTAGCCAATGAGGTTTTACTGAGGCTGCACTTTGCTATGCGCATTGGAGGCCTTTGGACTCGTCCTTGGGCTCTCCTATCATTACTCGGCCCAGCTGCAGGGGGTCAGTTTCTCCGGAGCAGCACTGCTCCATTGCACTTAAACGAGCAGGTCCCCTGGTGGACGCTTTCATGGCGGAGGTTGTCTAGCCTCTACGGTGCACTCGGCAACCGTAGCCGCGTCGGCTGGAGCCATTTTTGGAAGGGTTGTTCCTATTTCTTCCCACGTTAAGCCCGACCTTGTGTCAAATATTGCTGAGGTGGGACAGTGATTAAATAGATACACTAAACCCTTGATATAGTGAACTAATTGAGGGGTTGGGTCATCGGAGCCAAAAGTTTGTTAGACCTTTGTTTTACCCCTTGTTAGATTAATAGGAAGAGAGTTTGGTAGTTTACTCCATTAGAGAAACATCCTTTAGTAAATCTGACGGTAGTTCAGTTGCCTTTGGATTTTGTTTAAAAAAATATCGGAAATTACAGAATGAATTAAATAAACTTTTTTTTTTTCAAATATTGAGGGATATCATTTTTGAAAAATTCTCATGTTTATATTGTTAGAAATTCAAACACCAATTCATATCATTTTAATGTTAACAAATTACACTTTTCACACCATTGATATTCTGAAAAATCTTTGTTTTCATAAATTTTTCTCACCGGAAATTTATATCAGATTTTTTCCTAATCTTTCTTAATAAAAACAGATTTTGATAATAAAATAACCTATTCAAGTTTGATGCCTTTTTTATCTTATGTATCAAGTTTTTTGACCATATATTTAAAGCAATAAAAAAATCACTTATTTTGTTTTTTCAAGTTAATAACCACTCAGTTTATTCTACAATTTCCAATACTTTTACACAAAATCATTGACAAATTCTGATTTAGTACTCATCATTACAATAATTTGTACAAACTGCACATTTTTTTTGTAATCAATCAATTTCATTGTAATAGGCTTCTGTTGAAAATAAGAATAACAACTATAGAAAATTTCCACAAATATTTATAGGTAATCTTTTCAATTAGAATATAGGGTTTTTTGTTTTTGTTATGGGTTCATAAAAAATTTTTCCAGTTGATAAAATAATATCCCTGTTTTTTGTTTTTTTTTTTTTTTAGATATTTGATTAATGTTGCAATTTCCAATAGTTTAGACAATGTGGGTTTTGACAAACCGAGCAGTCACCATCAGTTTTCACTATTCAGGAAGTAATTTTTAACAAAGAAAATAAGTTTGTGAACTAAAATGAAACACATGTCAACATTAGGCTTCTATTGGAAATGAAGTGATGTCATTCTTTCCTTATTCAACTTCATCTTTCAAAGAAATGTGAGCAAAATATGTCGGTAAATAAGAAAGAAAACCTGTGGTCCACCTGTTCTTTAGAGTCGAAATTCATTGTAGCGAGGGTTCACTGTATTTGTTTGTCTGAGGATGACATAAAAATCCTGGTTGCTGCAGGTCCACACCTCTATATTGACTGAAGACGATTATTGAAACTTATGTATTGTATGTATAATGAATAAAAAGTTATATATTTCAATACAGATGTATTTATTCGAATGAAATGATATTTGTAACTTAAATTTTAGTAGATATGTTGAGACTTGTCAGCTTGGCTCAGTCGGTAAGAGAACCACCTATTGATCAGTTAGTAATGATTTAAAATCATAGTGGGGAAATGTTCATCTTATAAATGTATTTTTTATATTAAATGGAACATGCCCTAGCATATTTCTAACAAAAATTTTTGCCTCAGTCATGAGAGAGCCATCAACTGATCATTCGGTCGTGATTTCGAATCACAATAGGGAAATTACAATATTGTATATTGGTTTGGTTTAACAAGATTGGATAGACAAACAATGAAGAGTTTACTATCCTAAAATAGATGAAGATTGTTCTTGTTACGGTAGAGAAACAAAGTCAACTCCAGACTTGGACTGGTGTTTGATAATTATCAAATCAATTAATTAATCATGAGTACTGTCCTACATGGATTTTTATTTCTTTGTAAAAAATGAAAATTATTTTTTTAAAAAAACATTGATTTTTATTTTCCTTTTGCAGATGGATTGGTTCATTTGGCCTCCTTCCCAATTCATTAATTTTTACTTCTTACCAACTGAATACAGAGTTCTATACGTCTGTTTCATCACTTTAATCTGGGACACTCTTTTGTCTTACATCAAACACAAGGTAAAGTTATATCTTTTATTATTATTTTTCCTCATTATATATATATATATATATATATTTATTGCAAGGTTGAAACCTATGTAGTTCCTTAACCTCATCATCCCTCCATTTACACTAGTCCTAACATACCTACAAAATCTAACTCTACATCACTTCCCTCTTATCCTGACACATTTTGTCCTCCTCAAGACCAACTGCTGCTGCCTAACCATAGACTTCATCACTGGCTGGACTTTCTCTCACACAGCAGGATACCTCCAGCAGCCTGGATACAATTTTTTACTCACAAAGCAAAGTTCCTGATGGTGGACTCTGGTTCCACATCAAACCTTCAACCCCTAAAAGCACATACTCACACAGAACACACTACTGAAGATGGGAATACCTCCTGAAACATGTCTGGACCATTAAGAACAACAAAAAAAAACATCTACGGATAAATAAACCTAACTTCAAAACACTTTACTCCCAAGTCTGTCTGACTCTTTACAGTTCATATTATATATATATAGACGTTTACACATTTACTTACATTTTTATATATGTATGGATTTGAACTATAGGGAGTGAAACAGAATCAGGAGTGAAAGTGTATGGAAATTAAGTTTATTAATCCATAAATGTTTTCATTGATGATCTAGACATGTTTTGGGAGGTATTCCCATCTTCAGTAGTGTGTGCTGGGTGTGTATATATGTACCATTTAATGGTTATAAGATTACTGTGGAACATTAGTCCACCATCAGGAGCTTTGCTTTGTGAACAAAAAATGGAATCCCATCTGCTAGGATCATCCTGTTGTGTGGGACTTGGTTCAGTCTGTGATGAATATATATTTAATGTATATGTATATAAATACATACATGCAAAAAGCAGAACTTTCCAAACTCCGTCATGACACTTTAGTGCATCGCCGATAATCTCTAGGTGTTTCATGTAATAGATTATTTTGTATATCCTTCAAAAGATGCTTTTTCTCACTCAGTTTAACTGCTGGGATGACATTATATATTTGTTGCAAAAAAAAATTGTTTTAAAAAAAAGACTTGTCGATGCAAGAAGCGTGGAAAGCTCTGCACTAAAGAATATTTTATAGTTTTGTCTTTCTTAGTTTTTATATTTTGAAATCTTGCCAATATCTTGCACTTTTTGCTACTAAAGTGATTCGAATACATGGAGTATGTTTTACTTGAAATCTGGACGGTGATTCGGAGAACCTAATGTCAAATATACAAATCAAATAACAGCAGAGACTAATACACTGTATATACCGGCCTATAAGACATTTGGTTTACAAGGGTATTTGGAGGACTACTGCTGATTACAACTCACCAAGCCCTATAACTGTCTTCATCACACTCCGGGAGATGGCTCTTTTGTCATAATATTTGTGCATTGGAAACAATGAATATTTGCATTTTTTTTTTCAAAACTAAATGCCTCTTTTATATACCAGCATATACTGTATGTTAAAAAAATGGGAATGAAAAGTGAAAATTACTAAAAGGACAATTAATATAAATTTGAAGGAAAGATAGAGAAATGAAAGGGGGACAAACTAGTTTGTCCAGAAAAATAAATTTACAACCATCGTATTGACTTGGGTATTTTTTTTTTTTTTTTTTTTTTTTGAGAAAGATTTAATTGAATTAACAAAAACAAAATTTGTTATCTCCGCATGCTCTCTTTAATAACAACCCAATCAAAACAGTTATTTGAGTATTCTGAAAATTTATTTTTTGTCCTGCCTTCACTATTGATCACCTAATAATTTTTTTCTGTTCATTCTTTCTGTTACTTCATTTTTATTTGATTATTTTTCTACTGAATTCAAAGTCGCCTTCTAGTGAAGCACTCCATTTTGAAAATATGATAATGAGTTCTTTCCTTTGCTAATTTGTTTCTTTTTCATCTGAAATATTCAAGGATAATCACCCTGATTACGTGTCAAAATATAGATAAAAAATATTTGCATTTTCTAACTGAATGAAAAAAAGCTGTGATAAAAGCTCCACTGACAAGAAATATGAACTTTTTAATTTTGTGCAAGTGGAGAGTGAAAATAATTAATGTCAACTAATAGCCAACATCCTAATGATTTCATGATTATAAATCTTGATATTTAAACCAACATCAACAAATATACTTCATAGCCTTTCAATTGTTTAATTAAAGGAACCCAGCTCTTTATTTGCCTAGATGTTGAGAATCAAAGAAGGGGGGGTGGCAAAATCACGCTCTTCCCTACAACAGGTGTTACAACAGAAGGTCACTACTTTTCCGAGTGGGTGTGGTTTTCTATACACAAAAGATTGGAGATTTTATCAGCTGAATCGATGGGTTATTGAGAGCACAACTGATCCAAATAACTGTCATTTAATCCTTTCTAATGTTGTTCTCTGGCATTTGCCTTCTCTCTGAATTCTTGAGATGGGTCAGTTACAGGCATTTTCTAGATTTTGTGAGACTACCTACATTTGATGGGAAGTTATGCAAAGGTTTTCCTCTCTTCTGTCTAGGAATGATTTTAAAAAATGTACATGTCCTCTTCAAGAAGCTATTTTTAATTTCCGTCAGTAACAACCAAGTTCTAAAGAAAGGCTAAAATAGAATTTTTGTTAACAAATTTTAAAATAAAAAGATGAGAAAAGTATCAGAAGCATTAAAAGTTTGATTCAAGATATGAATGAAAATGCATTTCTAACTGAAATCCAATATGACTAGCATTCCAAGGGAAATTATGAATCACCATCATCGATATATGCTGCTTTTTTGCCTCATAAGTTGAGCAGTGGTGATGGTAAAATTAAGTTACCTTGATGAAAATACTGCCAGTATGGTTTTAATCAGAAATTTATGATTAAAAAAAAACATGGAGACAAAATAAGCGACCATTTTGGAAGGAGCTTTCATTGTAAATTGAACCCCCAATAAAAACCTATTTCGGGGGAAAATTTTCAAAAACAAAACCATTTTCCCTACTCATTGAGAGGTGTGTGTGTGTGTGTGTGTGTGTGTGTGTGTGTGTTTGCATGGAAAATTTCAGGTTTCCATCATGAACAATCAGGGCTGGGCAAAGTCCAGATAGATAGACTCATATAAAAGTCATAACACCTGAATAACCTACACTCAATAACCGTGATTTAACTAATCCAATGTGGATAGCAGTGATTAAGAAGTAAAATCTAAATCCTTGCCAAAATGGAAGCACATGGTATACTCTTGTCAGTACAACACAAAAGGACATATCATCTTGTAAAATTAACGGAAATTTTTCAATTGATTCTTAGTTTTTCTTCAATTGATCTTTTACAGTTTACATCTTCTATACTTGCATTAGGCAAATGGAATTTTTGAAAAATGTGGGTAAGACTTATTTGATTGAATCTGCTATTTTTACTTTTTGCCCCAGTCAAAATGATGTGGCCAATTCATTGGTAAGCAACTCAAGAGAGTCCCAAATAACTATTTTAGTAATAAGATATTAGGATTTCAAGAGCTATTTGTCCAAAATCATACCTTCTTTAGTTTCAATTATAACTGCAGTTTATATTAAGAGAAATGAAATGTTCTTCTCTTTTTTTTTTCTTTTTTTTTTTTTTTTAAACATTTTTTTCAATCTTTCTTTATCCTATACATTTTACCTGCTTTTTGCCATCTATTAATGATGTTCTCATACAGTTTGGTCTGATTTGCCTGGTCTAATCAACCAATTTTGCTGACTAATTATTCCTTGGTCTCATACTGTTAACTTAGTCTCCCTTGATAAATACCGATTACTTCCCAAGTATTTGCTATTGTTACTATGTATTTATAGGATTGCCAGCATATGTCTCATCTCTAAACTGGAAGATTCTTAAAATACATCTATAAAATGGAGATAACTCTTGTTAGCCTAAAAATTAAGCGAGGATTATCTCCCTCTTTCCAAGGACACCTGAAAAAACACATGCCTACTTAAAAACGGTGTCACAAATTAAAAAAAAAAAAAACTATTTCCATACAAATATTCAACATTTCACATACTTGCAATTTGGATGTTAAAAACAGCACTCAAGTAAAAAGGATCCAACAAATTTATTCAAAATAATGACAATCTGTTATTCTTTCAAAGGGGAAGTAATCACTAATTTTGAAGCTGACAGGAGTTATCTCTATTTTAAGCACATATTCTAGGAATCTACCCACTAAACCTGTCAGAACTATTCTATCAACATTAATGTTGGTGATTAACATCGCTATGCATGATATTTCAAGTATTATATTTTCTTATTAATATACTAACATATAATGCTTTTTAACTGGTGAATGCATCCAGTATATATTCATAGGTGTTACAGAATGACAAACTGTTTATTTCAAGACTTACAACCAGAGCATGCAATACTAACTAGACTGCCTTTACCGACTAAAGTTTTATCTAATACTAGTATAGTATGTATCATCGTCTCTGCTTATACCCTCATCCGAGGTGTAGCAGGGTTAGATACATAAGGGTAATTGTTAGTAAAACCCACTTCTAGCTTACCAGCCCTATCGAGGCTTCGTTCTGTTTATAGCACATGATATCCCTGTATTTGACTAATCTAGATACTGAACAGTCAGTTGCTTAACTTTGGTGATCTCACAAGACCCAATGAATCCAACGATTCGACCATAACCCCTTAGCCTCAGAAAGCACTGGGCTATGGTGATCGGTAATGCTAGCATTGTAAACCTGAACAAAGGCGAGATTATTTACGTACGGATAAGCACTTCTACCAAGTATCAAAGTCTCATTCCTGCACACTCATTGAAAAGTGTTATACATAAAAAATATATGCCTATAAAGCTACTTATTGTGATCACTTTGTGACCGGGTCTTCTTGTTAACAATAACCAGCTAATAATGTTACACAAAGGATATCAAAATTGGAAAAAATCATATTCATTGTAATAGACTCTTTGATATTTTACAGCATATATCTTTTATACTTACACTAGGCAAATGGAATTTTTGAAAAAAATGGGAGTAACTTATTTGATTGAATCTGCTATTTTTACTTTTTGCCTCAGTCAAAATGATGTGGCCAATTTATTGGTAAACAACTCAAGAAAATTTTTGATTACTGATCAAGTGATAAGATATTAGGATTTAACCATAAAAACAATTTGTTCTAAATCATAACTTCTTCAGTTTTCAATTACAACGCTATTTAATAAGTTATTAACAACTTTACATTACTAAAAATGTGTGTGTGTGTGTGTATATGTGCATACATATATATATTCAATAGAAATGACTCAAAGAGCGAGTCATGTCTGTTGTTATAATTACTGATCCCTCATCGTTTAAAACGTTTTTTAGGGTAACCTGCATAAGTAAGCCCTGTTTCAAAAAATAAACATTTAGTATGAAATGATATCAATATACAATACACATAAAACCTTATATAAGATGACAAACTACTTGTATTGCATAAGCTATTTTGTAAGAAAGGAGGTGGTGTTTGATCAACACTGCTGGGGTCCCATGTTAATGTATCTGTTTTGTTTTTAAAATCCTTGAAATAGTTACTTGGTAAACAACTGATGACCCCAACAAGAGATAATTTATACATAGTGCTATAAAAACAAAGTATAGGGGAAACTGGAAAAAAAAACTGAAGAAAATAACATAAATTGTATAGATGGATATTAGGGAAATGGGTGACTGAAGTGACACAAAAAAATCTTTTTGAAAATTTTTTTTAAAGTTTGGTGTTCAAAGCTGTAAAACTTTCTCAAATATATATATATATATATATATATATATATATATATATATGTAACTGAAACCAATGCAATGTTCTCATGACACCACCTGCACTTGTTGATGTTATATGCATTTAAGAATATTTATGCTGATATCAAAAGATATCTTATGGTGATTAATAGGTTGCCTTGCTTTTATCAAAACAACTTCCATTATTTCAACCACCAACTTGTGAACATCTTTTTAAAATTTCAATGTTGTTAATAAAAGTTTTGTATGCAAACAAAAAAAAATTAACTAAAGTTAAATGGACAGATTTTATCATTTACTTTTAATAATGTATGTTTGAATGAAGGATTGCTGGGGTACACTCATTTTAAATAGATATATATATATATATATAGATAGATAGATAGATATAGATGTACATTGTATTTTATATATGAGGATTAAAATCCATTTGATTCAAGCACTTTGCAATGGAGAGGGTAGACAGGTATTTTAAAAGTCAAGTTAAGTACAAAGATGCATTTACTGAAGTCTATGCTGAATATCTATGTATTTTGATTTTTTAAACATTGATTTTCATGCAGTTAAAGAATCATGTATCGTTTTAAACATACATTTTCAGGTACAAAGGAATTGCCTAACTTTAACATCCAACATGAAACTTGGTGAAGTTATATCTGTATAGTCGTCTTTGATTGCTCAAATTTTGTCAACCTTCTCATCTAAAGGACCTCAATTCATTGTTTGATTTAATCATTTTTCAATTCTTTTGGGCAAAGAATTCACAATAATTCATTGCCATACTCAAAGTTTGAATGCAAACAGTAAAGGTGACTCAAAGAAAACTTGAGATTCAAATATATACATACATATTTTTATACTTATATTCTTCACATTTTTTCTTTTTTTAGGAACAAGCGGCAGAAAAATATAAACTCTTAGAGGAAAGCAAGAACCAGATAGTGGAACCTGTGGAACCTGTGGAACTTGTGAAACCTGTGGAACTTATGGAACCTGTGGAACCTGTGGAAAGTTCATGTGAAAAAGTATCTGAAGACAAGGCCCTGATTGAGGAGACTAAGGAACCAGCTCTGGTTTCAGCTCCTGCTCCGGCTTAACTATTCTCTGAATTTAGACATTAGGCATAGAAATTGTGATAATAAGACAGCCATCTTTTCTACTAAACAATTGCTGTCTATACTTTCCTCTGCATCATCCTATTAAATAGTTTTTCACCGCCCCGTGCATACCAATACTTATTCCCTCTTGCGTCTTTTATGATTATTGGAAAATACAAAGAATCGTTTCTTTTTTACTTTATTTTTTTCGTCAAAGCCATCACTTACATACGCCAAACTTACCACTGATTATTGAAAAACATAATCAGACAATAAAAGAACAAAAACAAAGAGATGGTTTGTGAATGAGTGAAGAAATAGATGAAGTGTTATGCTGCTATAGTATGACATTGCCTGTTTTTTATTATTTATTCAATTGAATATTAAGCAAGAATTTTCTTGTGATCATTTCTATTGTCTTAATATACTTATTAAAGAATTCTATTTGATAAAAAAAAAAACACCCATTTATGAATTATAAGTTTTTGTTTTTAGTTTGTTTATTTTTAATATCAGTTCATCCTATTTTGCAAATATTTATCCATAACTTCTTTCTATGAACTTACATCTTTTTTTCACTTATCAAAGCTTGAAAAACAAACGTTTTTTTCTAAGATTGTGCCAATGAAGACTTCACATATAAAATACAGTAAAGCAAGGTATAAACAAATGGTCAACTGTCCAGGAAGAAAAATTGATTGTCTTTCAAATACTGGATTGTACACATCTGAAGTAATCAAATAAAAAAAATGGGTCCTCTGATTTGGATTTGAATATGTAAATAGCTGGATTACCACTTTACAATCATCTATAACAACATATCAATACAGAAGGAAAAATTACTGAACAATGTGTCAGCCAACAATTACTGATTAGCTTATTTAATTTCTACTGCTTATGTTCAAAATAAATTTATCATTGAAAACTTGTATGATCAGAGACTCTTATGAGATGAAATTTAGAATTATGATATTTATTTATTTAAAAGACCAAGTGCAAGAATGAAATAAAAATGCAAACAGCAAGAAAAATTCATTGAGAGTGTAATGAATGCAAATTTTTTTTTGCTTTGATTCATAGGTTAAATATACCTTGAATTTTTTTTTTATTGCATCAAGTATCATTTATCTTGTATTTTAGATTTGATTTTGATAATTTTTAAAAAGAAAAAAAAATAATCGATTGCAATTCTTATCATGCCTTCTGTTATATCTTACTATAATTCAAAAAAAACCTCTATGTGTATGAGTATGCACTATGATTACTCGACAACTGGCCATTGTATGAAGTTGATGTTTGCCAAGTGTATCAGTCAGCACTTAAGACTGTGCAGTGTCGAGTTTGAAGCTTTTTCGATCAGCAGTTCTCAAGAAATCTAATAAAAATGAAGAACTTTTTAGATCTTTTATCTAAAATCATAGATGACATTAGCTTTTTCAACTAAAATGTTTGCAGTTTTGTTTTTATTTTTTTCCAATCTCCCTCTTGCACTCGAGGTTGGGAGACAGACAGCCATTGCATTATTCTGATCATTTATTTATTTATTTATTTATTTATTTTTTTTCTCAATCATCATAGGTATGATCATTGACCCAACCTGACCAAACAACCAGTCAAATGACATGGTATTCTTCCCTTTTCACTTTTCTTACGTCAGTGCTACCTGGCCCACTTCTTGGCACAGAACCTGACAAATTCGTATGAATACTCAACTAGACATGTCTTAAAAAAGCATTTTGAAGGATTTTGGAAAATCACATTTTCAGATAAAATAGTGGCTGCATACACGCATATTTTCATATTTTGTCCGATTCATGTTGAAAGCCCTTTAACCACTTTGTATTTTCCAGTCAGTACAATCAGCAGTCAAAGATTTGACAGTAATCTTTCCATTTTCTATTTTTCATTAAATGAAGTACAGTAAACCAGGGCTTCTCAAAGTCAGTCTAGACTTGGTCTCATAAAGGTTATTGGGGGTCTCAGAAATTCAAAAAAAACTTTTATAGAATAATGTTTAAAGCTTCTTTTTTGGTTTTTTGCTTTCTTTTTTTTTTTTTAATGAAAAAAACTTGGGTCTTCTCAGATTCTTGTATAATTGTGTCCGCAACTGGACATACTATGGTGATTCACCTAATGGTGTGATATGTTCTTCTTTATTTTTACTAGAGCAACTTATCATAATTCATTTGTAGCCTGCTATGCTCATCAAAGTTTCCCCTGAACCCTGTTAACTGTGCACTTTTATTCATTTTATTATTTTTTTTTTTTCAAACTCATTCCTTATTCTATCCATTGCTAAACACAAAGCTGATGGAGGGGTTGGACTGTCCTGGTTTGAATGTAGAGTTATGTGTCTCCTAAACCGATGACCAACCAAGGCTGGAAAACCCATCCTGCTCTGCTATTTATCCATAGGTGATGTGGAGAAAACATGGATTCATGCCTTTGCCAAGAGCATTTAATGCAAAGTGCTCACAAACACACACACACACACACACACTGTCTCCATTGATTCCATTTTCTGTGTTGCCAACTGTTAGACCACCCAATCTCCTCAGTTTTTTATTTCTGAAAAAAAAATATTCAGTAGGAATGGTTTTTAAATGCTAAAAATGAACTGAAGAGGATTCTTTTTTTTTTTTGAAGAATTAAAGCTGTATAAACTGGAGGTTTTCCAGTTTCTTTCATTATGATAGGAAAATAAGAAACAGCATATTTGTCATGGTTTTATCAATATAAAAGGATACTTGATGCATTGGCTCAATTCATGGAACCCCCAATGAAGAATGAGCTACCTATTGCGAGCTCTAATCATTGCTTAATGGAAGCTGCTCCTTCTCCAAGCAATTAGAAATGAGATGCTTGTCAGAAAAAAATGTAATAACTAATTATCTTAAAACATGCCTTTTATATTCAGAATGATTTTCCAAACTACATTATTATTAATTTTTTTACTCCTCTTTCTTTTATCTTATGTTTCTGTTGCTTTTCAATGACACAGATTATTATTCCACCTCCGTTGAATAAGCAAAGTGTATCAAAAATAAAGAATAAGCCTTCAACTCTACTCCGTTATTCTTGGGAACTGTCTTTCCATGACAGTTCTGTTACAGCCTTGGCTATGAAGGCTTCACTGGTAAGTATCACTCAAATAAGCTATAGCTACATCTATCTCTCTCTCTCTCTCTCTCTCTATATATATATATATATATATATATATATAGAGAGAGAGAGAGAGAGAGAAAGAGAGCAAGACAAATCTTTACAGCTTTAAATACTAAATATATTTTTTTAAATCTTTTTTCCAAAAATTGTAACTTCAAACTATTATTTTCCAATATCTGCTGATGTGATTTATGTATTTTTTTCAGTGATTTTTTTTGTTTTACACCTAATTTGATATTATGGTACTATATTTGAATTTTTCTTGTTGGGATCATCGGTTGTTTACCATGTAATTTTCCAGAGATTCAAAAACAATATGCATACACATATATATATATATACATTCCTCATTTCTTCTATTGTTACTATTTTGTTTGTATATTATACACACTTGCAATATTAGATGAAATAATTGAAAAATTTCTTAAAAAGAGACTTTTTCTTAATTTCCGAAACACATTGCTTAGATTATTATTTTGCAGTCATTGAATAAGACCTGCAAGAAAGCAACAGAAATAAAATGAAAGAAAAACTAGTCAAAAATTATTAGAGATGACTATGCTTCATCTAAGAATTTAGTAGATTAGAACAATACTATTCATGAATACAAATGATGGATACTAAATGACTGATTAATCATTAGAGTGGAATGAAAAATTTTAACAAAAAAATCCCAGTGCCTAAAATCTAACAAATACATTAAAATTGAGATAAAAATTAATTTTGCTACCTATTGGCAACCAACCCAAATTTGTCTGGCTGTATATGTATGTAATGTACGTGTTGTGTGTACAGGCCACACCATTAGACCTCATAGTTTGAAGATTTAAACATTCACTCCTTATTATGTACCATTAGGAAATGGATATATGATCCGACCAAATGATCACAAATTGCGTTATATTATATTGAAACCTTATTTGAAATGATCTCCCATCATAATATGGTGAATGTATCATTTGGCATTGACAATGTAAAATAGAATGAATGAAGAAAATGGTAGGAATCAAACCTGCAACCGATAGGGTAGCCACTTCAATGGAGCATTGCTCTTACCATTGAGCTGAACAGTCTCCAGATGCACAGGCCCAAATAATTATTTCAACTCCAAATTCTTATTTTTGTGCACTCCTTATTATATCTAGAAGATAGATTCCTCTCCAAAATAAGATATCATAGGTAGGTTCAATTTACAATGTAAGTTTCCTTGAGTTTGTGCCTAACAACATGAATTCATTCTAGATATGTTAATCAACAAATTTCATTTTTGGCTCTCAAAATTTGATCATTCAATTAGAAAGCACAATTTCATCATCAGGAATTAGATTAGATATTGCTAATTAGTAGAACAGAACAGTCTTGATTTCCCTTTGATAAGTGATATGAGTGAATGTACAAATAATTATGATTTGCTCTGAGACATCACATGGATTTTGAAAAATCTTTTAATTTATTACAGTATCACCCATAAATGAGTACACCTCAGCTACTCTGTTTTTAAAGAAAATTAATTTTCTTTTTAACCAAATATAACAGGATTTTATTATTCTTAGCAGAACCTTACACAGTCAAAATGGATATTATACGGTACTATTTATGATTATGGTGAGGCATACAAGGAAAAGTGTTTAGTACCAACAAATGAGCGTCGTAGTGGAAACATCATGGTTTAGGGTTGTATGAGCTCTGAGGGCCCTGGTGAGCTGCATTCCATCAATGGAATCATCAATGCTGAAGGTTACATTGAATGGAAACATGTTGCTTTCACTTAAATGCATGGAATGAAGAGCTGTATTTCAGCATGACAATAATCCAAAACACTGCTAAATAGAACAGTGAAAAGGTAAAAGTATTTGATTGCCTGTCACCAAATTTAAATCCAATTTGACTCTTGTGGAATGTGCCGAAATGAAAAGTAGACCGATTTGAAAGAATGCATACTGTCCTAGTGAGAAAAAAAGAAAGACTTTCCATTGACTCTGCAAATCTAGTGAAGTCAGTGGTCGCACTGAATATTGATTTTAGATAAACTTTTTCCATAGGGTGTACTCATTTTTGAATAGCAACATTTTTAGCAATAATTTCATTGTTGTGGAGTTTGGTCATAACTGATAATATCGAAGTTGATTATACAAAGTTCCACTAAGAATAATGAAATCTTGCCATTTTTGGTTTAGAAGAAAATTAAGTTTCTGTTGAAAGTGTTATTGTATGTACTCATTTATGGATTATATTGTAATTGAAGATCACTCTCACTCCTTGACATGAGGCTCATATAACTCAAAAAATCCATCCCTCTCTGTAAATCTGGCAGATAATAGTCTTTAACAATGTATGCAGGGACTACCATCAGATTTTCTATTAGATTACATTATGAAAAGTGAAAATGAGTTTGTATCAAGTGAGAATATAATCTAACAGTGTTTAAAATGTGAAATAACACTGACTCACAAAGGATTTTTTTTTTTTAAATAAAACCAAAGATAGTTCTAACATATTTAGCATGAGATAATCTTGGGAAAATAAAAGGAAGATATAACTGAAGAAAAAATGAAATCATATAAAAGTTATAACATCAGAATATTATACAGAGGAAGCTGTTTATTATGACCATGGATAATGTTTTTTATCTGATACATATTTCAAAATAGCTTTATTTCACCTTGATATCTCATATCAGTTTCAAAGTATAGAATCAAATCCAGATCAATTGATTTGAGAACTGGGTTTGTCCTTATGCACTCGGGGATAGTGGGAAGGAGTGTTTTCCTGAAGTTATCAGTTTTGTTTGTACTGTTATAAGGAATAGACATATCAACAAACAAATGCTATAACAGCTGTGTTCTAATACTCCACAGCATACATCACAAAACAATGAACAAGTTTTGAACCCCAAAATCAATATACATCCAACAGAAAAATTTTTAATTACATAGCAATGAAAATTGAAAATGAATTTGAAAAACATACTTGAAAGTAATCTATATTTGAAATAGGAATGAAAACAAGGTGTCACTAGTTTTGTTCATATTTCAATGGTTATTCACATCATCATCAGAATATTGACTGGAAGTGACTTCCATCATTTAATTATAGAAGTAGACACAAACAAATTGATAAATAGAATGGAATAAGTGATTCACAGACAGATAAGTATAAAGTTTCAATGTGGTTAATTGTGAATTGGGAGGCTGAGTAAAATCAGATCCCATAATTACTGTCTTCCCATTGACCCTTGAGGGCAACAGGATCATAATGGAGAGAAATGAAAAGAAAAAAGAAGGGAAGGTAAGAAAACAAACAAAGCAGGAAGAACATAAAATCAGAACAGAATAAAGGCAGGATGGGATGTACCAAAAAATTTTCATTGGGGGTGCAGGTCAAGAAAGTTGGTGAGTCCATCAAAAAAAAATGAAAAAATTGGACATATATATACATACAGCATTGTGGGAGGGGAATGCAAGTTCACAAACAATTAAAACATTAATAACTCATACACAATGTTAACAAATGTTATCTTTCTATGTTGTTAAGTATTTGTTATCTATAGTTAAAACTCATCAAAATGTTGAAAAAAGGTAAATATTTCCATATCCAGCTAATTTTATAGCTAAACACCAGGGAATCTGTTTATCAAAAATGATTTAATGTACTGTATTGTCATCATCATCAAAATAAGTTTTTCAAGCTCCGTTGTTAGACGTAGACCTTCCCTAGGATTTGCCACACCTCCCTATTGTGGGCAATGTAGAGCCAATACTTTCTGAACTTGTCGACTTCATCTCTCCATCTTGTATTCTGTCAGCCTTGGCTGTACATTTGATCTCTAGGGATCCATGTTGTGAGTCATGATGTTCATCAGTTATCTGCGATTCTTACCACATGACCAGCCTATTGCCATCTAAGTTTTCTAATGTATTCTATGATGTCTCTGACTCCTGTTTTTTTCCTGATATATTGTGCTGTCTTGTGATCTCTCCAAGTAAGGTTGACCATGATTCTTTCATATACATTGCATGTTTCTCAGTTTTGGGGTCTGTCTTTTGGTTAGGTTCCATGTTTCGGCTCCATTGGTGACTATCGGAAGGATGCATTGGTTGTATACCCTTCTATTTAGGACTAAAGGACTCTTTTTCGTTTTTTTTTTTAAGGTTGAGCTTGCTCTGCTAAAGGCTTGCCATCCTAGAGTGATTCTTTGTTTGATTTCTTCTTTTGAGAATTTCATGGAGATTTGTTGTCCTATGTAGATGTAGTGGTCTACTTTCTCCAGTTCTGTGTCTTTGATTTTAATTGTTGTGTTTTTATATCCGATGCGATTGTTGCTCATGACCTTTGTTTTGTTGAAATTCATGTGTTGGCTGACTTTCTTGTTTTTTTCATTTAGTTCATCTTGTATTAATTGGAGGTTGTGTAGGTTCTCTACAAGAAGGCGATGTTGTCTGCAAATCTGAGGTTGCTCAGATATTTGTCATCTATTTTGATTACTTTATTTTTCAAGTCTAGTTTTCTGAAGACCATCTTGAGGCAGGTTGTAAAGACTTTGGATGAGCTGGTATCACCTTGTCTTACCCATTTCTGGAGCAGAAAGGGCTCAAAGTCTGTATATATCCTGACAAAGGAGCTGCTGTGACTGTATATGTTGCAATACTCTGACGTATATCGGGTCTAAACCATGTAGAGTGATGCCTTCATGACCATGGGAATTTCCACTGAGTCAAAGACCTTCTTGAAATTGATAAATCCTACAGCAAGTGGCATTTTGGATTCTGCTCCTTTTCCTTTCAGCTGATTTATCAAATGGAGATTGTCTATGGTCAAGTAGCATCTTCTAAAGTCACCTTGCTCCCATGGTTGGTTTTCATCTAGTGCTTTTGTGATTTGGCTGTTGATGATTTTTGTAAAAAATTTTTAAATGCAGTAGAGTAGGCTTATAGGTCTGTATTGAATATGTTCATGAATGTCTATTTTCATTCTTGAAACTGCTTGAGTTACTTTTGAGGACTGATAAAATAGATTACAAATGTATCTCCAGTTTGTGATGATTTCCCATTACAGAATTTTGCGATATGATCAATTTTTCATGGACTCATCCCATCTGTAATGTGAGGAATGCTCATCTTCTGATTGATAGAAGGACTTATAGTGCTGACCTTGTGCTTATAATATTATGACATCAAATGGTAGAAAAAGGTATTTTCCTTTTCTTTTTTTTTGTGCAGAAAGTCGAGTTTATTTTCCACTGTTCTGTTAAATAATGATGGAACTGAATATTTTTAATGATTTCATCTTTTTGGGGAAAATACTTTTGATTTGCACACACACACACACACACACACACACTCACATAGATGGGCATGTACACACTGACACTCAAAGAGAGAAATATCTGTAGCTCAATTGGCTGGTTGATCTGGCCATTTTAGTGGGGCTACAGTGATTTGATATTATATCATAAATTAGATGCGATTAAAGATTTATTCAATGTGGGTCAGAGATAGGCTGTAAAAATGTTGGGATGAAGCTAATTTTAGTATCTGTTTATTCCAAGTGAGCAAGATTTTCTGTATTTGCATATTTTTACCAATAAAAAAAGATGCTATTTTAAAACTATCCTATAAAAAAAGCCAAGAAAAGGCCAAAAAGCCAAACTGAAATTATAAAGCGAACATGGTTAAAAAAAAAAGCCAAATTCATGAAATTTTGCAAAAAAAAGCAAATCTGGCAATCCTGACCAGAAACTTGCCAGTCACGGGTTGGAAGCAAATAAAAAAAATTGTCCCTACTCGTGTTTGTTTGAAAGGCGTAGATGTGTGGCACATGCTCGTCATATTATATGTACATGACTCATGTTTTGCCTATCACCCTTCTCCCTCCCCCTCTCTTCTCACTAAAAATGTGTCGTCGATTTTCATCCATGCAAAAGCTGCTATGACTGTTGCAATTTAATGAATTTAACAAATAAACTATTGATGACAAAGATAACCGGTGGTTGACGCCAAAATACTGGATTGAGGCAGCGATTCACAATAATCCTTGAAATCAATTTTTCTCTACTTCTTTATTCTCTAAATCGGTTAGTTGGATTAAAGGGGTTGCTAGATTAACTAGAGTTAAGACCTACAGGACTCCGATTGTCAGTAGGCATAAATCAAACCAGCATTAAAACAGAATGAAAGACAGGATTCAGGAAATGGAAACTTAGCCAAAGGAGAAAATTATGTAAAGAAAGTTATACGGAGGATGAGGATAAAAAATTGATTCCCAGGTATGCAGTGAACCCCTAACGTTATTCATAATAATAATAATATTATTAGATGAATAAGTATTTCATATCTAACCTATTTCTCATTTTTTTATCATAAATTCATTTTTTGTGAACCTGTGACCCCGTCAACAGAACTTTATGACCCAGTAATGCACGCATAAGAGAATCATGCACAACCTTACATGGAGAGATCACAAGACAGCACAGTATATCAGGAAGAAAATGGGAGTCTGAGACTTCATAGAATCTATTAAAAAACTCAAATGGCAATGGGTAGGCCAAGTTACAAGAATGACAGACAATCAATGGGCACCACGACTCACAACATGGATCACATGCGGAACCAAGGCCGACAGAATACAAGATGGAGAGATGAACTCGACAAATTCAGAAAATACTGGCTCCACAACAAACAATGCTAGAGAAATGTGGCAGATCCTAGGGAAGGTCTCTATCCAACGATGGACGTTAAAAGGCTAATGATAATGATGATGATGATGATGATGATAATGATGATGATGGAATGAGAATCCATACTTTGAAGAACCCTGATGCTGAACATATACCATACCCTGACAATAAGGACATTGACACTAAAATTTCTCTAAATTATCTCCCTTACCACATTATCACAAGCGTATGTGTATATGTCTCACTCTCTCTCTCTTTCTAGCTTTCCCCCTCTCTCTAGCTCTCCCTCTCTCTCTCTTATTTAATATATATATATATATATATATATATATATATATTGAGAGACAGATAGACAGAGAATGATGTGAATACCTTTAAGGATTATATAACAGATCTTTTTAATACAATGTCTTTCCAAGAATTATAACTTTAAGCAAAACAGAAAAAGTAAAAGATTTTGTCTATGTTTTAATGTGGATTATGATATGTCAGAAAGCTACGAATAGAATCAATTATGAAATGTTTTTATCTGAAATTACACCACCATTAATGTAAATATCTATGACTGATATATAGAGTAAACGTGATCATTTGATGTGTGCTTTTATGTACGAATTGTATACTTATCGTCACACTTCAATAAATGTTTCAATGTTTCAATGAAATTTTGAAACAGGAATGAATAAATAACTCTTGAGTTATAAGATTTGTAAAAAAAAAAAGAGATTGGCTTAGATGCAAATTGCAATAATAAAAACTTAATTCTAATTTTTTTCTCTTTTACAAATAACAAAAAAATTCTCCTTTTAGTTTTATCTTGACTGATATTTGAATTTAAGCAAGACTAGTATTATACTAGAACTTTGTTTTCTTGTGCTTGTATGTTTGTGTGTGTGTGTGTGTGTGTTTTTTGTACATATATAAAAAAATGCATAATTCATACATATTGATATGTATTTTATCACAGCCAAAAGTTTATCCTCGTACCCAATCTTTTAACTGAGAATTACATCATTTCAGGATGTTTATAAATATCTCAAATTTCTCCGTGCCTTCTCTTTTTCCTTTTATTCATCTCTGTCCCATGTCCCATGTGTTTAAAGATGTAAATACTAACCATAGACAGCTCAGTTGGTCATTAATGGGCCTTGGATTCAATTAGATATAGCTGTACGCAAATAATACTCCAATAATATTCTGTTATAAGTCTTTCTAACATTAGTTTGGCTTGGTCAGGTTGGACATACTTAAATATCTATAAAGCATTCACATAGACCAAAACTTACTAAGAAGTTGGTCAATCACTGTATAATCACGTATGCTCATAGTTTCACAGATTATCAATTGGTGAAAATTGCTTGATTTTTGTGTCCCACCATAAAATAGGATGCAGTTTTTACCAAGCAATGAAAGAGTAGACATTGAATTAAAAAATAAAATAGAAAATCTTAAAATAGTTTGTACACCATTTTCAAGGTGCATGTCCTAAATTGTTCTTAACAAAACATTTGTTTAAATGATTTTTATAAAACCCACTGAAGATTTGTGGTAGAACATATTTCTTCACACACAAATATGAACAAATGTTGTCATAATTTTTTAGGGTTGAGTTATTTATTAGTAAAGATTGCTCGATATCAGTGATATTACATTTGAAAATATTAATATTGTTGACAGATACATCAATGCTCCATCATATGCATGTACTGTGAGAGGTGTATGGTCTGAAGATTTTCTTCATTTTGGATTCTAAAAATAAATGTATTTTTCATCGCCAGTGACATCATCCAAAACTGACTTTTTAAGTGTTTAAACATTGACCAATGTTAGTTTCCATGAGTTCATGAGGAACCATTTCTCCTAGCTTCAGAATGTTTTCAAAGGTTTGTAAAAGATGTACTACAATTGATTCATTGTACAATCATGAAGGAGCTGGGTGAACTTTGAAGACACTTATAAGATTTCCCTAACATTGTTGGAAAGCTGGCAATGTTAACTTTTGCATTAACTTAATATATATATATATAGATAGACAGATCCATTTTCTTTATATATGTTTGAAATTTGAGGAATCAAATGGGGATATTTCTGTGTAGTGGGTTGTTTAGCAGGAGAGGGCCAGGAGATGTTTGTATCTGTGTAGGTGAAAGTCAAGTTTGGTCTGAAATAAGAAGGGTCCCAAACCTGTAAACAGCATACAGTTTTCTCTGTAACGCTACAAGTTCTCTGAAAAAGGTGGCAGGCAACCTTTGAAATGCATGAGAACATGGCCACATGATGATAAAGATTTTCTCTTAAATTTTTTCCTCACCTTCCAATCATCATTCTACCAACATATATATATATATATAGAGAGAGAGAGAGAGAGAGATGTAAGTATGATTAACTCGTACATTATGTTGTCATGTTAGCCAACTCAGTATAATACCATATAATAAAGAGATAATAAATTTTGTGGGCCACACACACACACACACATACACACACACACATACACACACACACATACACACATTCTTGTGGTTTGTTGGCTGTCTCTTTGATGCATGTTCAATCACTTTAGTAGGACAAATGCGATTAGTGGGGAAAATCCTTTCTAAGTGTCACTGACCCATTCAATAGATCTGGATTGAAGAGGGATTTTATTCCTGTTAGGTGTCTTTTCTATCAAAAATGACTTTAGACTAACTATATTAAGATTCCCTGGGCAACAAAATCAACTCATCCACACACGCATACACATATATATTTGTGTCAAAGTTTTATTAGAGAGAATCTATTAGAAAACTCAAATGGCAATGGGCTGGTCATGTTGCGAGAATGAAAGACGACCGATAGATATCACAACTCACAACATGGATTCCCAGAGACCACATGTGAAACCGAGGCCGACAAATTACAAGATGGAAAGGTGAAGTAAACAAATTCAGAAAATACTGGCTCAGTGACACCCATGATAGAGAAATGTGGCAGATCATGGGGATGGTCTATGTCCAACAACGGACTTTAAAAGACTGATGAGGTTGAAGTAACTGTTTCAAAGCTATTTCTGACAATTTTTGATTCACCATATAAGTTAGGAATTACATGCGGAAAAGGTAATTTTTCAGACCGGAGAGGAAGTTTTTAATCAGGTAAAAGATATTACATGTAAAATCTGTGATACCAATGTTATGCTAAGCAGTGAAATGATACACCTGATGATAACTTAACTTATGTTACTTGAGCCAATATTTATAGTTATCTTCAGCTACAGTCAGTTATCATAGTAATGGACTTTGCTGTATAAAATGCAGATTTATGTCACAATCCTTGATTTTATTTTATACGTTTTTGACACTGATGAAAGAGAATGTTGTGCAATCAATTTCGGAAACAAAGTTTTTCTTTCTGCTTAACCATTGCAAAAAACGCAATGGCAGTTATTATTGATCAGAAGTGGATTGATTTAGTTTCCACTTTTGATATTAGCCACTGACTTCTCAGGACTTAATGTGCTTAAGAAAGGAAAACTGACATGACCATCAGAGAGGAAATTACTGCGGCTTTTCAAGATTGATTGGAGTAGGAAGAAATAAAACAGCAAAGCTTGATTTATGGAAAAAGGTGAGATTAAGGTAAATCTGCGGTTAGGAATAGCTCAGTTTTATAGAGAGTTTTGGTACTGATCAATAATCCTTCGTACAGGTAAAGCTGTTTTGTCTGTGAGGCAAACCACTGAAAAAGGAGAACGAAGTAGTGAAGACATTACCAACATTATTAATATAATGAAAGCATAGTATCCATAAAAAATGATTGGAATATTTGCATAGAGATAGGCACTTCTGCCTTGGGTCAGAATATCTCTAGACTGTCGAGGATCAAAGAGTCACTCCCCTGGCTTCTGCCTAGGATAGGAGTGAAGTATTTGTGTGCAATGCCTAGGATATATATATATATATATATATATATATATATATATATATATATATATATATATATATATATATATATATATATATATATGTATATATATGTATATATTTATTAATACAATATAAATCAGGAATGCTATATAATATGATATAATGCAATACCCGATATGTGATGGGTTTATTTCATTAAGTGCTTGATCTATGTATTTATCAATGCATGCAAGCTGAAGTACAGATTTGTGAATATTTTGATCCCATAATATATCACCAAACAAACACATAGTTTTCTGATTGACTCATTGCATTAGTTCCAGACATAAGTCATGAATCATCCGTAACAACTCAACAACTTTTGAATTTTTAGTCATTTTGAAAATAATTCAATCGATGTTTCCCCAACTTATTATCCATTTTGGTAATTTGGCTGGATAAAAGATCCAAAAATGAAAAAAAAAAGCAAAAAACAAGCCTAATCAAGATATTGTATAAAAAGAAATACATCAGGTAATCAGCATCAAGTTAGAAATAATCCATGACATGATAGAGAGAGAAACAGATGAATGACTGAAAATGATAATGTAAACTAAGTTAAAAAATGGCAGGATACCTGAAATATGTATTCTCCATTGGAATTACTAAAGGACTCAAATTTAAAGCAACAAGTCCAATTCGCTTGAAGTTAAGAATTAATATCAAGGTGGCATACCAGCAACGCTCTAAAACTGTATATTTGATTGGCATTTCAGTCTTTTACCATTGGCCTAATTACCATTTGATGAGATCTTTTTTTTAGGAGCAATTTTTCCAATAGGTTTCACATGAACAAAAATTTTAAAGCAGGGCTGAAGAACATAGCCCCATTTATATTTATGCTTACCTTGATAATAGTATAAATCAATAACACAGCTGACTTCTGTTATGTGCAACTGGTTTTTCATAGAATACTCAACCTTTTTTTCTATAGAATTATCAACTTGTTCTTCATAGAATACTCAACCTTTTTTTCTATAGAATTATCAACTTGTTCTTCATAGAATACTCAACCTTTTTTTCTATAGAATAATCAACTTGTTTTTCATAGAATACTCAACCTTTTTTTCTATAGAATAATCAACTTGTTCTTCTTAGAATACTCAACCTTTTTTTCTATAGAATAATCAACTTGTTCTTCATAGAATACTCAACCTTTTTTTCTATAGAATAATCAACTTGTTCTTAATAGAATACTCAACCTTTTTTTCTATAGAATAATCAACTTGTTCTTCATAGAATACTCAACCTTTTTTTCTATAGAATAATCAACTTGTTCTTCATAGAATACTCAACCTTTTTTTCTATAGAATAATCAACTTGTTTTTCATAGAATACTCAACCTTTTTTTCTATAGAATAATCAACTTGTTCTTCATAGAATACTCAACCTTTTTTTCTATAGAATAATCAACTTGTTCTTCATAGAATACTCAACCTTTTTTTCGATAGAATAATCAACTTGTTCTTCATAGAATACTCAACCTTTTTTTCTATAGAATTATCAACTTGTTCTTCATAGAATACTCAACCTTTTTTTCTATAGAACAATCAACTTGTTCTTCATAGAATACTCAACCTTTTTTTCTATAGAATAATCAACTTGTTCTTCATAGAATACTCAACCTTTTTTTCTATAGAATAATCAACTTGTTCTTCATAGAATACTCAAGCTTTTTTTCTATAGAATAATCAACTTGTTCTTCATAGAATACTCAACCTTTTTTTCTATAGAATAATCAACTTGTTCTTCATAGAATACTCAACCTTTTTTTCTATAGAATAATCAACTTGTTCTTCATAGAATACTCAACCTTTTTTTCTATAGAATAATCAACTTGTTCTTCATAGAATACTCAACCTTTTTTTCTATAGAATAATCAACTTGTTTTTCATAAAATACTCAACATTTTTTTCTATAGAATAATCAACTTGTTCTTCATAGAATACTCAACCCTTTTTTCTATAGAATAATCAACTTGTTCTTCTTAGAATACTCAACATTTTTTTCTATAGAATAATCAACTTGTTCTTCATAGAATACTCAACCTTTTTTTCTATAGAATAATCAACTTGTTCTTCATAGAATACTCAACCTTTTTTTCTATAGAATAATCAACTTGTTCTTCATAGAATACTCAACCTTTTTTTCTATAGAATAATCAACTTGTTCTTCATAGAATACTCAAGCTTTTTTTCTATAGAATAATCAACTTGTTTTTCATAGAATACTCAACCTTTTTTTCTATAGAATAATCAACTTGTTCTTCATAGAATACTCAACCTTTTTTTCTATAGAATAATCAACTTGTTCTTCATAGAATACTCAACCTTTTTTTCTATAGAATAATCAACTTGTTTTTCATAGAATACTCAACCTTTTTTTCTATAGAATAATCAACTTGTTTTTCATAGAATACTCAACCTTTTTTTCTATAGAATAATCAACTTGTTCTTCATAGAATACTCAACCTTTTTTTCTATAGAATAATCAACTTGTTCTTCTTAGAATACTCAACATTTTTTTCTATAGAATAATCAACTTGTTCTTCATAGAATACTCAACCTTTTTTTCTATAGAATAATCAACTTGTTCTTCATAGAATACTCAACCTTTTTTTCTATAGAATAATCAACTTGTTCTTCATAGAATACTCAACCTTTTTTTCTATAGAATAATCAATTCGTTCTTCATAGAATACTCAACCTTTTTTTCTATAGAATAATCAAGTTGTTCTTCTTAGAATACTCAACCCTTTTTTCTATAGAATAATCAACTTGTTCTTCATAGAATACTCAACCTTTTTTTCTATAGAATAATCAACTTGTTCTTCATAGAATACTCAACCTTTTTTTCTATAGAATAATCAACTTGTTTTTCATAAAATACTCAACATTTTTTTCTATAGAATAATCAACTTGTTCTTCATAGAATACTCAACCCTTTTTTCTATAGAATAATCAACTTGTTCTTCTTAGAATACTCAACATTTTTTTCTATAGAATAATCAACTTGTTCTTCATAGAATACTCAACCTTTTTTTCTATAGAATAATCAACTTGTTCTTCATAGAATACTCAACCTTTTTTTCTATAGAATAATCAACTTGTTCTTCATAGAATACTCAACCTTTTTTTCTATAGAATAATCAACTTGTTCTTCATAGAATACTCAACCTTTTTTTCTATAGAATAATCAACTTGTTCTTCATAGAATACTCAACCTTTTTTTCTATAGAATAATCAACTTGTTTTTCATAGAATACTCAACCTTTTTTTCTATAGAATAATCAACTTGTTTTTCATAGAATACTCAACCTTTTTTTCTATAGAATAATCAACTTGTTCTTCATAGAATACTCAACCTTTTTTTCTATAGAATAATCAACTTGTTCTTCTTAGAATACTCAACATTTTTTTCTATAGAATAATCAACTTGTTCTTCATAGAATACTCAACCTTTTTTTCTATAGAATAATCAACTTGTTCTTCATAGAATACTCAACCTTTTTTTCTATAGAATAATCAACTTGTTCTTCATAGAATACTCAACCTTTTTTTCTATAGAATAATCAACTTGTTCTTCATAGAATACTCAACCTTTTTTTCTATAGAATAATCAATTCGTTCTTCATAGAATACTCAACCTTTTTTTCTATAGAATAATCAAGTTGTTCTTCTTAGAATACTCAACCCTTTTTTCTATAGAATAATCAACTTGTTCTTCATAGAATACTCAACCTTTTTTTCTATAGAATAATCAACTTGTTCTTCATAGAATACTCAAGCTTTTTTTCTATAGAATAATCAACTTGTTCTTCATAGAATACTCAACCTTTTTTTCTATAGAATAATCAACTTGTTCTTCTTAGAATACTCAACCTTTTTTTCTATAGAATAATCAACTTGTTCTTCATAGAATACTCAAACTTTTTTTCTATAGAATAATCAACTTGTTCTTCTTAGAATACTCAACATTTTTTTCTATAGAATAATCAACTTGTTCTTCATAGAATACTCAACCTTTTTTTCTATAGAATAATCAACTTGTTCTTCATAGAATACTCAACCTTTTTTTCTATAGAATAATCAACTTGTTCTTCATAGAATACTCAACCTTTTTTTCTATAGAATAATCAACTTGTTTTTCATAGAATACACAACCTTTTTTTCTATAGAATAATCAACTTGTTCTTCATAGAATACTCAACCTTTTTTTCTATAGAATAATCAACTTGTTCTTCATAGAATACTCAACCTTTTTTTCTATAGAATAATCAACTTGTTCTTCATAGAATACTCAACCTTTTTTTCTATAGAATAATCAACTTGTTCTTCATAGAATACTCAACCTTTTTTTCTATAGAATAATCAACTTGTTTTTCATAGAATACTAAACCTTTTTTTCTATAGAATAATCAACTTGTTCTTCATAGAATACTCAACCCTTTTTTCTATAGAATAATCAACTTGTTCTTCATAGAATACTCAACCTTTTTTTCTATAGAATAATCAACTTGTTCTTCATAGAATACTCAACCTTTTTTTCTATGGAACAACCAACTTGTTCTTCATAGAATACTCAACCTTTTTTTTATAGAATAATCAACTTGTTCTTCATAGAATACTCAACCTTTTTTTCTATAGAATTATCAACTTGTTCTTCATAGAATACTCAACCTTTTTTTCTATAGAATAATCAACTTGTTCTTCATAGAATACTCAACCTTTTTTTCTATAGAATTATCAACTTGTTCTTCATAGAATACTCAACCTTTTTTTCTATAGAATAATCAACTCGTTTTTCATAGAATACTCAACCTTTTTTTCTATAGAATAATCAACTTGTTCTTCATAGAATACTCAACCTTTTTTTCTATAGAATAATCAACTTGTTCTTCATAGAATACTCAACCTTTTTTTCTATAGAATAATCAACTTGTTCTTCTTAGAATACTCAACCTTTTTTTCTATAGAATAATCAACTTGTTCTTCATAGAATACTCAACCTTTTTTTCTATAGAATAATCAACTTGTTCTTCTTAGAATACTCAACCTTTTTTTCTATAGAACAATGAACTTGTTCTTCATAGAATACTCAACCTTTTTTTCTATAGAATAATCAACTTGTTCTTCATAGAATACTCAACCCTTTTTTCTATAGAATAATCAACTTGTTCTTCATAGAATACTCAACCTTTTTTTCTATAGAACAATCAACTTGTTCTTCATAGAATACTCAACCTTTTTTTCTATAGAATAATCAACTTGTTCTTCATAGAATACTCAACCTTTTTTTCTATAGAATAATCAACTTGTTCTTCATAGAATACTCAACCTTTTTTTCTATAGAACTATCAACTTGTTCTTCATAGAATACTCAACCTTTTTTCTATAGAATAATCAACTTGTTTTTCATAGAATACTCAACCTTTTTTTCTATAGAATAATCAACTTGTTCTTCATAGAATACTCAACCTTTTTTTCTATAGAATAATCAACTTGTTCTTTATAGAATACTCAACCTTTTTTTCTATAGAATAATCAACTTGTTCTTCATAGAATACTCAACCTTTTTTTCTATAGAATAATCAACTTGTTCTTCATAGAATACTCAACCTTTTTTTCTATAGAATAATCAACTTGTTCTTCATAGAATACTCAAGCTTTTTTTCTATAGAATAATCAACTTGTCCTTCATAGAATACTCAACCCTTTTTTCTATAGAATAATCAACTTGTTCTTCATAGAATACTCAACCTTTTTTTCTATAGAATAATCAACTTGTTCTTCATAGAATACTCAACCTTTTTTTCTATGGAACAACCAACTTGTTCTTCATAGAATACTCAACCTTTTTTTTATAGAACAATCAACTTGTTCTTCATAGAATACTCAACCTTTTTTTCTATAAAATTATCAACTTGTTCTTCATAGAATACTCAACCTTTTTTTCTATAGAATAATCAACTTGTTCTTCATAGAATACTCAACCTTTTTTTCTATAGAATTATCAACTCGTTCTTCATAGAATACTCAACCTTTTTTTCTATAGAACAATCAACTTGTTCTTCATAGAATACTCAACATTTTTTTCTATAGAATAATCAACTTGTTTTTCATAGAATACTCAACCTTTTTTCTATAGAATAATCAACTTGTTCTTCTTAGAATACTCAACCCTTTTTTCTATAGAATAATCAACTTGTTCTTCATAGAATACTCAACCTTTTTTTCTATAGAATAATCAACTTGTTCTTCATAGAATACTCAAGCTTTTTTTCTATAGAATAATCAACTTGTTCTTCTTAGAATACTCAACCTTTTTTTCTATAGAACAATGAACTTGTTCTTCATAAAATACTCAACCTTTTTTTCTATAGAATAATCAACTTGTTCTTCATAGAATACTCAACCCTTTTTTCTATAGAATAATCAACTTGTTCTTCATAGAATACTCAACTTTTTTTTCTATAGAATAATCAACTTGTTTTTCATAGAATACTCAACTTTTTTTTTCTATAGAATAATCAACTTGTTTTTCATAGAATACTCAACCTTTTTTTCTATAGAATAATCAACTTGTTCTTCATAGAATACTCAACCTTTTTTTCTATAGAATAATCAACTTGTTCTTCATAGAATACTCAACCTTTTTTTCTATAGAATAATCAACTTGTTCTTCATAGAATACTCAACCTTTTTTTCTATAGAACAATCAACTTGTTCTTCATAGAATACTCAACCTTTTTTTCTATAGAATAATCAACTTGTTCTTCATAGAATACCCAACCTTTTTTTCTATAGAATAATCAACTTGTTTTTCATAGAATACTCAACCTTTTTTTCTATAGAACAATCAACTTGTTCTTCATAGAATACTCAACCTTTTTTTCTATAGAATAATCAACTTGTTCATTGAATACTCAACCTTTTTTTCTTTAGAATAATCAACTTGTTCTTCATAGAATACTCAACCTTTTTTTCTATGGAACAACCAACTTGTTCTTCATAGAATACTCAACCTTTTTTTCTATAGAACAATCAACTTGTTCTTCATAGAATACTCAACCTTTTTTTCTATAGAACAATCAACTTGTTCTTCATAGAATACTCAACATTTTTTCTATAGAATAATCAACTTGTTCTTCATAGAATACTCAACCTTTTTTTCTTTAGAATAATCAACTTGTTCTTCATAGAATACTCAAGCTTTTTTTCTATAGAATTATCAACTTGTTCTTCATAGAATACTCACCTTTTTTTTCTATAGAATAATCAACTTGTTTTTCATAGAATACTCAACCTTTTTTTCTATAGAATAATCAACTTGTTCTTCTTAGAATACTCAACCCTTTTTTCTATAGAATAATCAACTTGTTCTTCATAGAATACTCAACCTTTTTTTCTATAGAATAATCAACTTGTTTTTCATAGAATACTCAACCTTTTTTCTATAGAACAATCAACTTGTTCTTCATAAAATACTCAACCTTTTTTTCTATGGAACAATCAACTTGTTCTTCATAGAATACTCAACCTTTTTTTCTATAGAACAATCAATTCGTTCTTCATAGAATACTCAACCTTTTTTTCTATAGAATAATCAACTTGTTTTTCATAGAATACTCAACATTTTTTTCTATAGAATAATCAACTTGTTTTTCATAGAATACTCAACCTTTTTTTCTATAGAATAATCAACTTGTTCTTCTTAGAATACTCAACCCTTTTTTCTATAGAATAATCAACTTGTTCTTCATAGAATACTCAACCTTTTTTTCTATAGAATAATCAACTTGTTTTTCATAGAATACTCAACCTTTTTTTCTATAGAACAATCAACTTGTTCTTCATAGAATACTCAACCTTTTTTTCTATGGAACAATCAACTTGTTCTTCATAGAATACTCAACCTTTTTTTCTATAGAACAATCAATTCGTTCTTCATAGAATACTCAACCTTTTTTTCTATAGAATAATCAACTTTTTTTTCATAGAATACTCAACCTTTTTTTCTATAGAATAATCAACTTGTTCTTCATAGAATACTCAACCTTTTTTTCTATAGAATAATCAACTTGTTCTTCTTAGAATACTCAACCTTTTTTTCTATAGAACAATCAACTTGGTCTTCATAGAATACTCAACCTTTTTTCTATAGAATAATCAACTTGTTCTTCATAGAATACTCAAGCTTTTTTTCTATAGAATTATCAACTTGTTCTTCATAGAATACTCACCTTTTTTTCTATAGAATAATCAACTTGTTTTTCATAGAATACTCAACCTTTTTTTCTATAGAATAATCAACTTGTTCTTCTTAGAATACTCAACCCTTTTTTCTATAGAATAATCAACTTGTTCTTCATAGAATACTCAACCTTTTTTTCTATAGAATAATCAACTTGTTTTTCATAGAATACTCAACCTTTTTTCTATAGAACAATCAACTTGTTCTTCATAAAATACTCAACCTTTTTTTCTATGGAACAATCAACTTGTTCTTCATAGAATACTCAACCTTTTTTTCTATAGAACAATCAATTCGTTCTTCATAGAATACTCAACCTTTTTTTCTATAGAATAATCAACTTGTTTTTCATAGATTACTCAACATTTTTTTCTATAGAATAATCAACTTGTTTTTCATAGAATACTCAACCTTTTTTTCTATAGAATAATCAACTTGTTCTTCTTAGAATACTCAACCTTTTTTTCTATAGAACAATCAACTTGTTCTTCATAGAATACTCAACCTTTTTTTCTATAGAATAATCAACTTGTTCTTCATAGAATACTCAACCTTTTTTTCTATAGAATAATCAACTTGTTTTTCATAGAATACTCAACCTTTTTTTCTATAGAATAATCAATTCGTTCTTCATAGAATACTCAACCTTTTTTTCTATAGAATAATCAAGTTGTTCTTCTTAGAATACTCAACCCTTTTTTCATTAGAATAATCAAGTTGTTCTTCATAGAATACTCAACCTTTTTTTCTTTAGAATAATCAACTTGTTCTTCATAGAATACTCAACCTTTTTTTTCTATAGAATAATCAACTTGTTCTTCATAGAATACTCAACCTTTTTTCTATAGAATAATCAACTTGTTTTTCATAGAATATTCTTTTTGTTTTTCATAAAATACTCAACTTATTTAATAGAACAATTAACATCAAATTCATATGATAATCAACTTTTGACATTTATTCCAATAATAATGAATCCAGATTGAGTATTAAAAAGAAAGAATTTATTATTTATTATCAAATTACCCTTGAATTACCATCAGAGAGAACATGTCACAACTCCCCAGACATTGTTTTGATTTCAAGGATAGAGTTCTAGATAAATCAATGTATATATTTCTGAGGTCAACTTTGACTTCCTATGATTGTAACTTATAACAAGTTTAGTACTCCGGAGATATCTTGATTTTTGATCAAGTAAGTTTAAGCATGTTCAATCATGTAATATAAAAATGTTTACCAAGAAAATAACCAGTTGTATCTCACTACTTTGTTGAAATGCTATAAAAGAGTAACTACTGTAACATAATCACCGAGCAATTCATGAGGGCAGTGAGGTTGATGCTCACTGGGTGCCCCAGTGCAGTGTTCTTGTCTCTGACTAACCTCAGCTTAGTCAATACACAAAACTGCCGTGATAGTTTCTATCAACTCAATAAGACTGATTCTAATCACAATTTAAGTGTCTAAATCAAGCAAAGAATTGCCCTAGGATGGCAAGCCATCGTCAGAGCAAGCTCAACCTTCAAAAACAAGACAATCCCAATGATCCTAAAAAGGAAAGTATACAACCAATGCATCCTCCTGATAGTCACTTATGGAGCTGAAACATGGAACCTATCCCAGAGACAGACCCACAAACTGAGAAGCATGTAACACGCACAGGTGTGAATCATGCTCAACCTCACATGGAGAGATCACAAGACAGAACAGTATAGTCCAAGACATCATAGAATCTATTGAAAAACTTAAATGGTCATGAGCAGGTCATGTTGCAAGAATGGCAGACAACCAATGGACATCAAGACTCACAACAGGGATCCCCAGAGATTGTTGCAAAACTGAGGCCGACAGAATACAAGATGGAGAGATGAACTAGACAAATTTAAAAAATACCGGCTATGCAATGAACAAAGGTAGAGAAATGTGGTAGATCCTTGGGAAGGTCCATGTCCAACGATCATGATGATCATGATGATCATGATGATGGAAAGTATTTATAGTGTTCAAATAAAGGTTGCTTACCATTTGTTGTCAATATATCAACATGTAAAAGATAAATATTTAAGCAGTATTTTTCATTGCATGTATTGTCAGTAGATGATAAAGTGGTTGTTAACTATTCAAGGATTCAAATATAAATTCAGTCACGTGGCACGTTTTCTGTCAGTAAATTCAACTTTAACCATGATGCTTTCTGTTTTCACAGAGATTTGATTTATCACTTGTCATTGTCATATATCAGTCTGGATCACCTGATGATTACAAGAAAATGTATGGATTTGCAAACAAAAGGAACATAAAAAAAGAATTAGACTTGGGAATAAGAATCTTTGAAAAGGATAAATGCCAAAATGTATATGATAAAATGAGGAAAGGAATTTAAACGGTGGTTGTTCTTTTGACGCAGAAGATAGCCAATGAGATATTGGTGGGTGATCTTGATTTATTTTTTATTAGATTAAAGATTGTCAAACACTATCACTTTTAGACTGGAAATATATTCATCTAGGTTTTAGTTGCATCAGTCTATGGCAGTGAGTAAACAGTGCATATCAGAAATGAAATTAAGATGATAGATATACCAGATGAAAATTGATTATGGCTGACAATGTTTCATCTGAGGAAAAGTAAATCAAGACAATAATATTACTTCTAATATTTAACAAGCGATTGGTAAGAATGAAAGATGGGTTTAAGGATTTAATTTGAACTTCCACCAACCATAGATTTTTAGTGGCTCAGTCGGTTAACAGTTGCCATACATGCGGTTTTGGGGTCTCACTAAGAGCTTTATCTAAATATTTCACTTGAGATAGTTCTAAACTATGATTTCTGCATAATCAATGATTTTTTGAAGTTAAGAAACGCATTTCAAGGAAATAATGTTTAGAATTTTAAAAGTTCGTTTTTTACTTTTGCTTTCATAACTAAAAACCAAGTCGAAATTATAACTCAATTTTTTTACATTGACTGTATTTATTTCGATGGGGGTTCGATTTTGTTTTTAATATTCATAAAATATTATCTAAAAGGTGAATGAAAAAGTTTTTCTTACGAAAACTACGATGTGAACTAAACCGATTTCTGACCAAAATCCATTGTATTAATTTTAACTTTCATGAAGCACATAAAAAATACTATTTCGTTATTAGATCACATGTGAAACCAAGTCCGACAAAATTCAAGATGGAGAGATGAATCAGACTAATCTAGAGAATATTGGCTCCGCGACGCCCATGAAAGAGAAATGTGTTGGATCCTAGAAAAAGGTCGATGTCCAACGACGGACGTTAAAAGAATGATGATGATGATGATGATGATGATGATGATGATGATGATGATGATGATGATGTCAAACTTAGAGAATGAACGGGCACAAAAAAATGTTCAAACCCAATCTTAATTGTTTTTTAGTACTGAAGGAAGGTATTGTCATAACTATGACTTTTAGTTGAATTCTGCCATCCTTCTCAAATTATTTGCTGTAAATAAAACTTGTATAAAAGCAAAGTTTCTATAAAAAATATTACTTTAATATTTCGTTTTGTTCGGAGTAGATTAAACAGTGAACTGATGTGAACGTACTGTAAGAACTGTCAATAATTTATGTAAAATCAACACCTACCTTCAATTTTTTTTTATTAACACTTGCTGAAAATACTTGCCCTCCCGGTAGTTATCCCCAGCTTTATGGAGCCTACGGTTATAAAACCTTGATTCAAGTTGGAATAAATGAAAACAATTGTAAGCATGTATTTGGTCAACGTGTTCTCCACATTTATCGAACTTCGTTCGGTAAAAAAGAAGAAAGGTTACGGTCCATGTGTCCGCCGCACTCGATTAATCCGAAGTCAGTTCGGATAGAACTACCAGTTCGTTAAAGCCGAAATCTCTTGTACGGAACTTGGTTATAGTGAGGGTTTACTGCATAGTGAATTTACTGTATGTATTCAATTTTTTCGAATTTGTCTTGTGCAGTATCATCTACACAAAATGACAAAGTGCACGAAAGACATATTTATAGCTTACTATTACCATTAGTAGTAAATGCTCCTTGCTTCGCTAACGGTGTACCTAAGGCCGTGTCGTGTGTCAGTAAGTTTACACAGTAATTTGTAAGGTCAAGACAAGGTATTATCAATAGATATTCTAGTATCCTTTCCGTATAAAAAAAGCTATTGACACATCATCATCTGTTGCAGCAATAGTGGTTTTAGTTGAAGCCACATGTATATATAGCAATATATTGTGTGAATAATGGAAAGTATAAAACGTGCTAAAATGCGTTGTAAACTTTCCAAAAATACACAGACTTCACTCATACTTATAAAAAGCCATGATCAATAACGTTCTAGAAAGTCGTTACTGTGAAGAACTCAAGAATACATAACACCACTCCGAAGATCCTAACCCTGCTGTAACTATACTGTTGTGCATTCCATTGCATGTACGCACCACTCCGATTGCATCAAGGAAGGAACGAAAGACACAAGTCTTGTTTCGAGTTCAGAATCTAACAGGTTTATTCCTTATTTAGGTCAATCGAAAAGATATAGCGTTGTCTTCGATTGAAATCCAAACAAAGGTCAGCGTTACTCAAAGAGAGGGAGAGAGAGAGAGTGTGTGTGTGTGTGTGTGTGTGTGTGTGTGTGTGTGTATACGTGTGTGCTTACGTGAGAATGATGATGCGTGTCGAGAGAGAGAGAGAGAGATAGAGAGAGAGAGGTGGGGGGAGAGTAACTGATTAATCAACCCTTCTACGGTGGTGATTTGTGACCCACCGAAGCGAGCGTAGCGGCCCGTCTACGGCCCGTCTACGGCCCGTCTACAGCCCGTCCGCGGCCCGTCCGTGGCCACTCGTGTTTTAGTTGCTCTACTCTCATACTTCGTTTAGACAAACATTAGCCCCGTAACTTATAGGCGAGGGTCCTCTTCCTATCGCTATCATTTCCACTTGATTAACTCATACCCTCTTCTTCTACCTGGGACTGGAACTAAATGATAATCTACCCCCCTGCTTTCTTTTATTTCTCACGCCACTGAACTTACTGTCTATTATTCTTACTCCCTCCGTTAGAATCCTCACGTACCTTCCATCTTTATTTCACTCTCGCACCCGTTTTTCATTTTCTTTCTCCCTATGTATTCTTAATCAAGTAGCTGACTGGCTATCTAACGATACTGCAGGGGTTCTAAGTGACCACTCTCTATCTATTCTCTTGGTCAAATAAATCTACTTAAGATGTTTCTACCATCTCTTTAGCGTGTGAAAAGGGTTATACAAAAAATCATCCACTAACACACATATAAAAGTGAAAAACGTATCTATGATCAAGTATATAAGTATAATTCACATATGCTCACACAAATGTAAATTTAGTACAAATCAAGCTCAACCTTCAAAAAATAAGAAGATCCCATTAATCCTGAAAAGCAGGGTGTACAACCATTGCATCCTCCCAACAGTGACTTATGGAGCTGAAACATGGAACCTAACGAAGGGACTGATTCGCAAATTGAGAACCATGCAACGTGCACATGAAATAATTACGCTCAACCTCACATGGAGAGACCACGAGATAGCACAATAGATCTGGGAGAAGACAAGAGTCAGACATCATGGAATCCATTAAAAATCTCAAATGGCAGTGGGCTGGCCAGGTTGCAAGAATTGTGGACAACTGATGGACATCGCGACTCACGCCATGGACCCCCCCCCCGAGATCACATGCGCAACCGAGGCCAGCAGAATGTTAAATGGAGAGACGAGCTCGACAAGTTCAGAAAGTACTGGCTCTGCGATACCATGATAGAGAAGTGTGGCGAATCCTGGAGAAAATCTATGTCCAACGACGGACGTTGAATGACTGATGATGGTGATGATTATTCAAAAATCAAATCTAAAATTTCAAAATAAAAACAAATCATCTAATTGAACAGTCCCAATTAGCCTTATATTGTGACATAACAACTTTCTTTACTACCCACAGATCTATCAATCATTCTTTTGGGATGGAAAAATCAACCAATACCATCAAATGATAACAAGACTCAATGCTAAACTGTTATGGTTAGGATATACTTACCATTTTCCAAAAACTTTATGTTATTTTCCCGCCCTTTTGTATCGTAAAATATGAGAGATATAACAACAGGGTAAAACAACAATGCAAGAAGTGATTGTTTCATGGAATTCTTGAGATGTATGGAAGATGAGACTTTCCATCAATATATAAATCCATAGATATATAAATAACTAGCAATAATACCCAGCGTTGCCAAAGGGGAAATTAACTGCATGTAAAACAACACTGTTCCCTCTTACTTTAACCTCTAAGAAAGAGAGAAATGTAAAAAAAAAAAAAAAAAAAAATTAAGTTCCACCTCGCCTTTGACCCTAAGTTCATATTTTTTTCAAAGAGTCTGTGCATGAAATTCCACTAGTATTTCATTCTCCTAGTCAATATCAAATAGACAATGTTTTCTCGTGGGAAAAAGAGAGTCTATTTATTTATATTTCTTCTTATTTTTTTTCTTCATTTTCTTGATGGACGAATATAGATTTTTTTTCTTCTTGTATCGATTGCATGGATCACGTGGTATTGCCCTCATAAAAAGAGGAAATTCGAAGAACAGCGATACAGTCTAATCGCCCATGATGGAAGCTGGGAAATTGTTCAGCTTTTTAGCTGTTTTGGGTAAGTCAATTTTTGGAAAAATGCTTTGAATCCAGATATCATATCTCAGCTGATATTATATTGAATCGATTGTGTATAATTTCTTCTACTGCATTTTAATTGTCCGAGACATTTTTGTTGTTGTTATTGTCTCTGTCAACGGGTGTTCGATTCTTCAACCTAGAGATAGACAGGCAAATGACGTATCCATTAGGCTAACGTCTTACTGCTTGAATAAAGGGTAGAAATGAACTTGGAAATACTAAGTTTAGATTTGTTGCTTTTTTTTAATGTTTGCAATTATTTGAATTAGTCTCTCAAGACTCTTCTTGTTGATATTGATGCGTTAGACCCGTTTATAATGACGAAAGCTAAATTTCTTTGAAATTTTAAAACATTTTAACAAGACAGCTGCCCATTCAAAGTTTAAGATCTATTCACCGCTTCTTTGATTTTTTTCTAACAGATGATTAAAGTTAATTTCATTATTGGGAAATTGAATTCGTAGAAAAAATAAGTAAAATGCAATAATCGCTTTTTGTTTTGGATTTTTTTTTTCATTTTTTTTTTTTGAATATGCAATGGATGGGAACATTTAAACGTTTGAGTTGCGTCCTAACTGAAAAACTTTTATTCTATCAACGTATTATCCTATGCAGTTTTATCTTCATTGTGCAATTAGATATTTGCATTTTCTTAGCCTTACTGTTTTGGCCAGTTTTTTTTGTTCAATTCTTCCATAATGGTGAACATTATTTTCTGTTTTATTTTGTATTTTCTGTGTTGTTCCCCAAGTCTTTTAATAGTGTCCTATCTACTTGTAGGTTATAAATCTGTCCTTCCAATCTGATTTCCCAAGCTGGTTTGTTATTCCCATTGATCGTGGTCCTCTCTTCGTTTATGAATTTCTACCTCATCATTCTTTCACAGGCGTAGGTGACACCATTCAGCTGTATTATATTGTTCGTTTCAATGCTTTGTAGAAACTTATCAACGTTCTTGGCGTCGGATTTAACTTGACTTCTTGCTCCTGAGGGTTGATGTTGGTTTCATCTCTAACTGCGTAGCTTTTTGAATGCACTTATTTGCTCATTTACCTAATCCATTAGAGGGGCTGTTTCTGTATCTTTTGTTGTTTTTCAATTAACATTGATAATTCTACCTTTCCGTCCGAATATGATCTGCGTAGCGTTCAACGTTTCTTCAATTTATATTTTTCTTCTGAATTTCTAGATCTGAAACACCATTTCTCCCAAAGATGCATTAAGTCTAATCTACAAGTGTTTAGTTCGATAGTTTCAATGGGGTCATTCCGAATTTTTACTATTGGTTTCCAGTAATCTCTAACGGATTACTTGCTTTTCAAGTACCAATATTTCACACAACAATTCATCTTCTTTCTTTCATTTCATTTTTCTTCGGCTAACAGTCGCTGATAATCTAGTAGGCCATCAAAGGAACACAAACCAAAAGTACTGGCTCAGGAAGACGACCGAGTCTCTTCCTTTGGCCACCAAGGAAACACCTGATATCCACGAAGCACAAATCTTATATTTTTGTTCCATTTTTATTGATCATATGAATTGATACTGTCATGGGAAATCGTGGTAAACGATTGCATCAAATTCATTGTAATAACTACAGATATACTGAGGTATAGATGGAATGGTTATATCTGATTAAAATTAGAGATCTGCCATAATCACCGAGAGTATCCCATATCAGTCATACAATGTGAGTTAAAATTAGTTCTCACATAATTGTATGAAACTATTCAAACATGCATTAGGTGTAAGCAGAGAATATGATTTTGATATATTTCTCCATCGTAGAGCAGACACGTGACTAAGCAAGTTGGTTGGAGAATCCTAATATAATTCAACAAATCTCCGCTGGCCCTATATGACTCAGGAAACACTGAAATATCCCCGTGAGATTCTCAGTGCGTTCGAACCTGTGTATGTTTTTAGCGAAATAAAATTGAGAATTTCAAAACTTTCTGAGTTTTTAATTAGACCAAATTTTCATGTATTATTTCTGCAGTCATACCTCTAATAATGATCTGATTTCCATATGTCTTATTATAATTCACTAAGAAATCGTCTGTCCGCTCTTACGTAATAGCCAACCGCAAAAACATACACAGCATAACCTCATGAAGATACCGAATTTTATCGTGGGATCTGCCTTTGCATTCAACCCGATTATGGTGATCTATCTATTCATCAATCTATCTATCATATACTAAAATTATGTTCCAGTTTATCTCTGTGTGACCTCCAAACAGCCAAAACGGTGCTTTGTGGCCAGAGTTTATGGATTGAAATAGCCCTTAAAACAGGTTTTGATTTTTATCGGAGCCAAAGGCACCATTTAGTCATTCCACAGGGACTAGGTGAAAAACCATGCACGTAAGGTGGGTAGTCAGGACCGGATTAAACTTGATGGGAGCCTGAGGCAGAGGCCAACCTTGGGTACCATGTATTATATACATAATAACTTCACTATTACACATAAAATACGTGCACACATACACACACACACACACACACACACACTTACAAAATTTGACTTACATACACACATGGACACATACACACGAAACTCTCATCAACACGAGACTGTGTCAAAGAATCTTCTTAACTACATCTTGAACTTTTCCTTGTTGGTCTGGGGAGGAGTAATAAATAACAGATCCTACCACAATATATTTTATATTATGTTTAAAAATTGCAAGGGTGCATATTGTGTATTGCTACTCATTATCATTTAGCCTTTTTCTCTTCTTCTTTGTTGACATCTTTCAGGTATCATCTTTGAAGTTATTTTTCAAAGTACAGAATAAGAAACAACTGAATCGCATTGGTTGATCACCAAAATTCAATCTTGTGCATTTGATTGTCAGCCTTTTCATAATACATGTGTATTTTGTGCGCAGACTCGTCCAAATACAACAAATTTGTTTTTATGAAGTAAACTTTCGCTGAAGCTAACTTATTGGGGCGGGAGACGGATTGCTTTTAAACACGATAGTTATCCAGCGTTCGGTAAATGAGAAGTAAGTTCGGTAAATAAGAAGTAAGTTTGGCGCATGTAACCGACATCGTTCGGTAAATCCAAAGGCTGTTCAATTGAAGCTCATTTTATTTTCGACCTTACCTCATCGGCCACGGTATTGCATCGGCACAAAACCAGAGCATGATCTGCAAACAGATACTACACCTTGATCTTGATCTAAAGGCCACAAAAGGCTGAACCACGAAACTACGATGATGACAACTTCGTTATGCTCAACGTATTCGATGCATTCATCAAAGTTCGTTCGGTTAAAAGGAGAAAGTTCATTATGGTCCATGCGTTCGTTAAAGCCAAACATCATTACATTGAAATTGGTTATAGCGAAGGTTAAGTGTATCTACATCTCAACTTTTATGTGAAAACTGCGATGACTTCTGTACTTGAATTGTTATTTTCAACAGCACAGATGCCCTTTCAGGTGTATCTTAGTGGCGATGCGTTTATCTGGACCTGACAAACTGGATGCAATTTGCTATCATAAATTAATCTAGGAAAGAAGGAAGTGGAAGGAATAAAGGAAAGAAAATCATATTTCATACCAAAGCAAAATCCCCAGAACTAGTAATCATTCACGCCTTAATCCAACCAAATATACAAAGCAGATTGCGCTTGCACTGAACCTTTGCACTTTTCGCCAAGTCCAATGTTCAACCATTATGATGAAAATATAAGTAATTTGCGCTACGTTTACTGAGATAAATTACAAATTATGTCCCCAGTTAAGGAATCAAACATTACCACAGAAACACACTTCTTAAATCAGCTAATATTCAGCAAAGAGAGAAAGGGGTGAAGGGGGATGAATCTTAACTTTCCAAGATATTTTCCTACGCCGTCATCTCTTCAAATGAATGGTCACTTGCACAATTCTCGAATGATGAACGACAATAGGTCTGAAGATGTATCCCAACCATTAATTTTTAATTTCATTTGAACCGCCGGCAGTTCACTATCAAACACTGCAGGTTTTCGGCTATTACGTTGAGAGAAATTGGAATACTACTCGTAAAAAGTTTCTGGGATTTGTAGAGAATATCAGTTCGAAAAAATACACATTCATACCACCGAGAAAAATCAGCTTGCCTTCCCGGGAGGGTTGCAACACAGCAAAGAATCAAGAATGGCAGATCCCAGAAGCTATCATGGATTCACAGAGCTAAGTCATTTTCTTGATATGAATGTTTTGGGTGCAGCCTGATGAGATATACCACAAGAGAAGTCAACAGATAGAATATATTTGACACCTGAAATAGTAGAAACCTAACCGAAATAAAACTTAAGTTAGCTAATGAAGGACCAAGCAGGACCGGTCACGAACACTGCGCTATTGAAATCTAACAAAAGTAAATACTGAAACAAAAATAAGAAATGGAAGTGTTAAAATTGATAAATGAACATATTTTTAAATCACTCAAAACAAATGTAAGAGAGATAACTCGGTAGATTTGGGAAAATGTTACTTGTCTCCTTCAGATTTAGTTGGAGACTTCCAGCACTGTTTCCGGGAGTGGGAGTGACGTCTTCGTCAGTGTGTGGATACCAATTTAGAAGAGGATAAAGTTCATATCGGAGTGTAGCGAAGACCTACTCACAGAACCCATTTAGCAAGGATGTCTGCTCCATCCGCAGTTTCTTCTAACGAAGTTGCCTTAATGAATTTTCTGATTGAGCTAAAATTTGACCCCGGAGACTTTTGGGACATTAGCAACTTTTATACACATCGAACTATAAAAAGTGCTCTTACGCTGAGTACGACTTCAGTCGTTCCTATTTGGAAAACTGCTCCCAGAGTGCAGAGACTCTACAACAGTCTAAACCGGCTTTACGTACGCTAAAATATCTGAATATATAGAGATAATTGAAAATATTCATTTGGAATAGATGCTAGAAATTAAATTTATGCAAATCAGCTGGCTCCCCCTATCGATGGAACTGTTACTCTATAATGAAGTGTTAGGTTAATTTAGTTAGTTGTATAGTAAATAAAACCTGACGGAGGAAACGCAGGTGAGGAAGCGAAGCGGAGATCAACTCTCGGACCCCTTTGATGAGGGGGTCTGCACCATTTGCAATTTTTCTCCCCAACGAAGTTGCTGAATAGATGACCAGATTGAGCTGAAATTTGGCACTTGAAATTTTGGGACCAAGGCACAACTTTTTATACATCGAACTATAAAAAGTGCCCTTGAGCTGGCTACCACTTCAATCGTTCCTGCTTAGGCTCCACATATAACATGACTACTTACTCGGTTCCTGTTTGCGATATTTGAAGTAGTGGCGTCACTCACTTCACCTGCTATTTTCCCGTAGTTTGTGGGAGAAATGGACTGATGCCTTTCCCAGGGGCATAAATTTAAAGTGAAGATAAATTGTGCCAGCCAGAGTTTGAACTCTTTTTGCTGAGACCATTGTTATTATCGTTACCTCCATGTTTACCTCAAATCTCCAATAATTACAGTAAGAAAGAAAAGGGCGCAGGTGACCTAACAATCACCAGCGCAGAAACCGGAATCAGCGAATCGGATGTGTTAGTTGTTTCTTAGGCCTTTCGTTTTAATCCTTACATGTTACTGTTATCAATTATTTATATTTAAACTGTTTGCGTTAATCTACCCGATATAATTCAACGGAGCGCAGAAAAGGAATAAAGAATGTGAAAATTACAGTTTCTTTTCTCAATCTAACCAGTCTAATTTCCGTACTTTTGATTCGAATATTTTCTCTCTTTTCTTTCTGCAAACATTTTCTGGGTCGGTAAACATAAGGTGTTAATACACTAAAACTCTTGGCTTCCAGATCCCGTAGATAAAAATCTTTCCTCCTCTTTGATCGTTACTTTCTCGGATTTCAAAATTTCATGTACCCGAGCGCTCACACTATTAGTATTTTTCCTAATAAAATATCGTTATTTGAAACGTGGCATTCTGGAAATGCTATCGGTAATTCAAGGTCTCAGCAAAAGACGTATATGTTAAAAGCTTTTCTTTTCATTAAACAATAAAAGTAACCTGTGTTTTGTTTCTGATGGATTTATTGATCCATTTTCACTTTCTTCGAACATTTTCCCTCAAACAGGTGGCTGTCCTTTATATCCGCGGATTTCACATAAAAACACCTTTCATTATTTTGTAAAAGATGACCAAGATCCCTGGACTGTTGACTGACAAAACATACAAAGTACAAATGAGAAGACTATCATTGACAGCAATTGAAACACTTAACAACAGTTCATCTGCTTAGCACCAAACCGTGAAAATGGTCACATTACTACAACAAAGCTTTCTTGAAATCAATGTCAATTTAAAATGTGTGCCAAAAGAAATCTCTAAGTTAAAAGATAATTGAATTCTATTAGGAATCAAGTTGTAACATTTGTTCAAATCAAGTCTACTAGTGTGTGTCCTTTCAAAAGGTGCACGTTTGGAAAGGACTTGACTTAATAGTGTATGGTACAGCCTGGCATAATTTTCATGTAAAATAAGTTTCTGTTCATTGAAAGTAACTACGACTTTAAAGTATTTCGGTCAATTCTTTTTCAGTATTGTCAATTCAGCTATTTTATAAAACAAGAGAAAATAATTCCCCAGAAAGGGTTTATGAAATAAGCAAAACAGAAGAAGTATAGAAAATCCCTTTCATTATGTTCAAACTTTGCTTTTGTGACCAGGACAGAGATGTTTTTGAATTTATTCATGAGTGATCACAAAAGATTTAGAAGTGAGTAGTTTTCGAGATTTTGAATTCTACGCTAATCCACTTTCACAAACCAAATCCCAAAATATAATCTCCCGCCATGTTCCCGTTATATGGTCTTTGATAGCAGCGTTCAAAATCAAGTGTATCTTGATGGGAGCGCTCACTATGGTCTCCTTGAATTTATCAAGATGAATATGATATGGACTGTGAGCGACAACTCTATTTAATCGTAGTTCTCCACCATAGTCTCAACCAGTCTACTCAGTTTTTGGCGATTGCCCTGGAAGCCCTTGGGGAATTCTTTGCACTCCAGGATCTTCTTTATCCGTAGTCCAACGAAGATACCAGCTTTGACCTGTGCCCCTGATAGAACTCCGTGACAAGATTTGCATTTTGTGGGTCCTGCAAGGCATATTCCAGCATGCCTATCGGGGATCAAGACAAATTCTATCCACTTCAGTACATCTGCAATACAATAGGATTTGAGGATTTATAAGCCTTCATTAAACCATCTTTGTGGATTTTGAAACGCACCCAGAAATAGATATATAAATATCGGCAAATTCTTGGGACTGTTTCGTGGCTGAGATATCTGAATGTTCCTCAGTGAAGTCGATTTTTGAGCCTAGGCGAATTCCAAATATCAATTCTCAAAATAGACAGGCGCTCTTCATTTGGAAGACTGGTACCACACAATCTAATTTACACCCATCCAAATCTGTTCTTGTGCTCTACTTAGGAAAAAACAGCATATCCTTTTTGCTTTAGTCTCAAGGAGAAAATAACAGGTTCTTCTTGGTGATTTCTTCTTTCCGATTTTTGAATGTTTTCAACAATTATTTAGAGTTTATAAGTTCAGAGTTATTTTCAGGATCTTTTTGGCATTTTTCCTTATGGAAGACATCAAAGCATTCCTTCATTGCTAAGGATAAAATATATGGCAAAACCGTAATGTCATAAGGTGCCAAGATAGCAAAAAGTTCTCAGATATTTATTAGAAACTCTGATAACCAGTATGGATGTTCGTTTTTGCCAAGTCTTTGACAATAATTTGCTTTCTTTCGATTCAAACTTTGTAATGTGGGATAGCATGTCTGAAATGAAATTTGTCAATCTGGATCTTGGCTTTCCATAGTATATCACAGATACACTGTTCTGTATTAACTAGATGCACAAGCCTCAGGTCCCTAGACAATAAGGGTCCCATGGTAGATTTAGGGGTCCCGAGTAGGCCATGGCCTTTGAAAAATGTTCCATCAACACTTTGGCTGCAGTGTTCAGATATATTCAATTTGATCTTCTTATCATCATCATCATCATCTTCTTCTTCTTCTTCTTCTTCTTCTTCTTCTTCTTCTTCTTCTTCTTCTTCTTCTTCTTCTTCTTCTTCTGCACGGTCTGTCTGTCTCTCTCTCTCTTTTGTGTAAATTTTATAAAAGCTTGTGTTTTCGTTTGTATTTGACTCCCCTAAAATTAGGACCAAAATCCAGGGCCAAATTCTTGGCTTATACACTTAGTTTTATGGTCTAACAATCGATCTAGTCCTTCTAAAAAATCTTGTTTTTTTTTAATCTGTTTTAGGGGTTAGTTCTATGGTGATAGTGTGCAATATTTTAAAATCTTGAAATGGAGTGTGAACAGATAGATAGATAGATATTTACAGTTTTAGGGTTACTAACCAGTTTTGTGCTATTGCAATCAAAGGACAACCGTCCTTTTCTTTTCTTTCTTCATTTTGCGTTTTTATGCATTTAGAGTGTTTCTGATCAGCAACCGAATCACGAAAACGTTAGAAAACCAACCACGGGAACAGGCTAATTTCAGAGGATCTTACTCGGTTATTGACCATCTCTATTCGGTAAATCGACCAAAGAGAAAGCAGCAGAATATTGAATGACACTCTCTGTATCATTTGCTGAGTTTAAAAAAGCCTTCAACTGAGTGGAAATCTCCAAATTCATTGATGCGATCATACAACAAGGTGTACACCCCGTATATGTCAGTTTGCAACTACTGACACAACAATTCCTACATAAAGCTATACAAAGTCTGAGCCCTTTCAAATCGGAAAAGGAGTAAGATAAGGGGATACCAGCTTACCTAAACTCTTCGTACCCGACCTCATCTCCCGAAACTAGACTGAACAATTAAGAGAATGCCTAAGTAACCTAAGATTTACTGACATCATCGTCCTTTTTGCTGAGAACTTTCCGTATCTCCAAGTAATCCTAGACGAACTGAACGTAGAAAGCAAAAAAGGTTAGTATTTCAAATGAACTCCAGTAAAATAAATGTTATGTACAACAAAGATGTAGAGGGAAACGATACAACAATCAAAATCAAAAATGCAGAGTTGGATGCATCTATATAGGACAACGAATCTCCATGAAATCTCCAAAAGAAGGAAAAATCAAGCGAAGAATAATTCTAGGTTGGTAAGCGTTCGGTAGAGCAAGCTCAAACTTAAAGGACAAGAAAATCCAATTAGTCCTAAAAAGAAGAGTGTACAACCAATTCATCTTCCCTGTAGTCACCTATGGAGCTGGAACATGGAACCTAACCAAAAGATTGAACTTCAAACTAAGAACCATGCAACGCACACTAGAGAGAACTATACTCAACATCACACGAAGAGATCACAAGACAGCATGGTATATAAGAGGTAGACCAGGAATAAGAGACAAAATAGGATTCATAAGAAAACCCGAATCGCGATGGGCTCGTCATGCTGCAAGAATGTCAGACACCCGCTGGATACCACGACTCACCACGTGGATCCCTAGATGCGAAATTGTGACCTAGAAAAAAAAATAAGATGGTGTGATGAACTAGACAAGATCGGAAAGATCGGAAAGTATTGGCTCTGCGACGCCAATGATAGAGAGATCTGGCGACTCTCAGGGAAGGTCTATGTTCAAAGATTTACGATGAAAGGCTGATAAATATGATGAAACATAGAACAGGTCTGGCCAGTCACTCAATAGAAACCCTCACGTGACCAGAGTCTTTTGGCAGCATGTTGCAATGGGGGTGATCAACATAAAAAATTGCAAAAAGGGGTGATCAATAAGAACAAGATACTTCCATCGCCTTTTGTTTGATTACAAAAAATCCAAATTTTCAAAAAACATGCGTTGATACTACCGAACACTAAGTAGAGATCAATTTAGTATAATTGTACGTTGTAAATTGAACCATCCCTTTATGGGTTTTCTTTTTTAAAAAAACAAAACAAAAATGTTTTTCTAGTCATGATAAGAAGTGCATGCTTAACATTTCAGTTCTCTAGCTCTATTGGTGCGGCCTGTGTGAATGGCGCATACATAGTCAGCCAACAAGCCAGAATCACTTAAAATCTGAAGAAACATATGTTGACAATTCTGGTTGATGGTTTCCAAGGAATTCATCATCAGTCTTTTAACGTTCGTCATTGGACAAAGACCTTCCCCAGGATTCACCACTCTTCTCTATCGTGGCGTCGCAGAGCCGGTACTTTCTGAATTTGTCTAGCTCGTCTTTCCATCTAATACTCTGCCGGCCTCGGTTCCGCATGTGATCTCGGGGGATCCATTTCGTGGGTCGCGATGTCCATTGGTTGTCTGCCATTCTTGCAACATGGCCAGTCCACTGCCATTTGAGATTTTTAATGTATTCTATGATCTCCCCGACTCCTATCTTCTGCATTGTACTATCTTGTGGTTTCTCCATGTGAGGTTGAGCATAATTATTTCTTGTGCACGTTACATGCTTCTCGATTTGCGGGCCAGTCCCTTGGTTAGGTTCCATATTTCAGCTCCATAAGTGACTATCGGGAGGATGCATTGGTTGTATACCATTCTTCTTAGGGATCTTTTTGTTTTTGGAGGTTGAGTTTGCTCTGCCGAAGGCTTGCCATCCAAGGGTGATACTTCGCTTAGATTCTTTTGAGGGTCTCATGGAGATTCGTTGTCCTAGGTGAATGTATTGGTCTACTTTCTCCAGTTCTGTACCCTAGATTTTGATCTTAGTGTTCTTATTACTGACGTGGTTGTTGCACATGATCTTCGTTTTGCTGACTCCACGCAATTGTAACATTGTATGATCAATTTTTCATTTTTTAACAAATCAGTATTTATTTTGTTTCGTTGAAGCTCTCTGCAGTCATGATGTCCAGTCAGGCATGATTTACACCTTAAACCTGCAGGATATCAACGGTAAGATTTTTCATTATTCTCTCTCTCTCTCTCTCTCTCTCTCTCTCTCTCTCTCTCTCTCTCTCTCTCTCTCTCTCTCTGTCAGCGTGTGCGAATGATCGCTGTTTTAGGCTGCTTCAATAAAGGACAAAATCATTGAACTAAGTGATTATTTATGGGTACTATCAAGTGGATTAGGGCTCTTCCTTGAATATAAGTTCCATACACAATAAATACAATAGCCCTATCCTATCAGTAACACTTGTCTCAATTCCTGATTCCTGAAAATCCTCTTTTCCTGATTTGTTATGCACAATATGCATATTGAGCGCTAAAACTTATTAAAACAAATCTTAAATCAGAAATTGTAAAATTGATTGTCAATTTTTTCTCTTTCAACGAAAACGTTGAGTTGGTTAGTACAGGAAGTGACTAAAGCTTGATAGGGTAGCGGTGGAGTGATGTGATGACAGAGTAGTGGTAAAGTCAGTGGGCAGTAATAGTAATAAAAAGCCATTGCAGTAATAGCAATAACTATTATTCTTTGCCACCTGCTGCAGTTGGTTTGATTATACTTTTTCTTAAAAGGGTTATTATGGTTTAGATATGAGTTAAAATGTATTTTTGTGCTTGCTGAAGTGGTTATTTGTATTACTTCAAAGAAGAAAGTGACACCAGCTTGATTGCTTCAGGGTCAAACTCCGCTCTAGAAGCAACTATTTTAGCCACGTAGCCGAATTTTCAACAAAAAAAAGTATCCCCTACTTATTGGAGGGAGTGTGTGTGTGCATGTGTGTGTGTGCCATGTTTAAAGTTTTTACTATGGGTGATTGGGGCTGAGAAGAGTTGAGAAGATTTTTTTTGAAGTAAAGGTAAAGAAAGAAAGAAAAAGTAAAACACGAGTGTACGCAATATGACGTAACGGAATAATTCTTTCTCCCCCCTCTCTCTCTCTCTCTCTCTTCCGTGTCTGACTAACTGCGACAGTAAAGTCAACTCTCTAGGAGTTTGACGATATCAGTATTTTTCATAAAATGATATAATTTTCTTTTTTTTTTGCAGGTTTTTTTTTTGTTTTCTTCAAACCAATATTATTTCAGAGCCTGTATCTACTTAATTCATATTGAATACAAATTCTAAGAAAATCTATGATTCAATGGCAAAATGTGAATTTACATGAGTTGAGTCAGGTTTGGTACATAGATATGTTCTTAGTGCTCTCAGTGAAGATTCAAGTCACCATCAATGAATAATACATAAACCACTAATTTAAACTTGCTTTCATAGATGTAAAGTCATTACACACACCCGCATACAGCAACTGATTCCCAATGATAGACAAGTTTGACTTTTTTATTATATAATTTTCAAGTTTTCAAACCCTTGTCATTGTTTAACGGAACTTGCTGAAAACGATAAGAACTTTGATCCTCACCGGATGGATGCTTCACATTAGTAACTAAGCTAATTCTGATAAGGCTTAATATATCAGCTAACACTGTTTCAACTCTTTTCAATGTGGACGACGCGTGGATGTCACAGTTTTATCGGCATATCGATAAGAGTTACATAAGTATGGAATTGTGACAACGTTGGCTGATCTCCAATAAAAATCTATCTATCCATGAACAAGATTGTATAACACGCAGAAATTTGGAGTTTTTTCTCGTTGACGCTTAAAAAAACCGTCTCGAAGGTAGTTGCTTGCGTGGTTAATTCGTTCTTCTCTACGACTGCAACTATGGTGGTCTGCCGCTAAGAATCTATACTACGAAATCTATCATAAGAGAATAAGAGATGTAGAAATGTTAAATCTCATTGTTCTAATGATTTTCTTTATTGTCTTCCAGATCCAAGGATCACGTCATCATATGAAACCATGTCTGTTTCGTTTATCCATGTCTACCACGCATCTCTGAGGGGTATGGAGAATCTGGAAGTGTTTCCGAAAGTTGATCGTGACGAGTGTGCAAAAAACTGCGTCCGGAATTACAGATGCAAATCTTTCGACTTTGATGCCCTGAATAATCGCTGCTATCTTTTCAGCGTAAATGCCGTCACCAATTACGTTCGGAGGAACAAGCACAGAGAATATTACCAAATCATTCCCCGTAAGTGAGTTCTTCGCATTCATCGTATTGGAGAGAAAAAAAAATGCACCCAGATTTAACTGATAATTCTTTGGAGCAGCAAAGGGATTTAAAATCATGTTTTGTTTATATATATATATTCTCCATTTCGCTGATATTGTCCGCTCACATTCTACGAAACATCCACGAATGAACACCTATTCATCCAATCTGTGTTTACCTCATTGTCTATAAAAAGATTCATCATATATCATACACTATAAAGACGAGGAATGCTTCTTCCTTTATTTATTTGTTTCTAACTAACTTCATGTTTTATAAAGTCCCGAACAGTTTCACCGCAAGTGGATAACTTAACCCCAGGATGAATATAGAATAGGTGGCGTCCCCTAAGGTTATTTCCAGCGTCAAATCAATTATGGTATTTTCAAATCTAAGGGCGATGGATGCATCCTACGGGTTATGAACTAGGATTGGTGGCGTTGACCTCTGGTGGCCTCTGGATGTCAGTTTGGGGTTAGGTCAATTTTGGCATTTTCAAATCTAAGGAAAACAGATACACCATACAGGTTGAAAATTAGTGTACAGGGGTAAATTGACCCCATGATAAACCTAGGATAGGCAGAACTGACCCCCGATGAGTCAATTTAGGATCTGGTGTATTTTGGTATTTTCCTCAGGGTGAACATAAGTTAGGTGGACCTGACTTTTTGTCCAAGGTCAGTTAGCGTTTGGTTTAGGATCGGGTCATTTTTAGTATTTTCAATTCCAAGGGAGACGTCTGCACTTTATGGACTGCAATCTTGTGTACAAGGATAACTTTATGTCAGGAAGAATGTATGCTAGGTTTTGTTGGCCTCTGGTGACCTGTAAAGCTGAATTTAAGCCCTATATTTATTTAGTTTAAATTCCTCGTCCACCAGAGTGCTCTATTCCTATGGAAGAGCATTGCATAAGCCTACAATGAACGAGTTACCACACTTAAAGAGTGCTCAACCCTGAATAGAGGAGCGTTAATTATTGTGTCATCCACAGACAGCTGTTTCGTAGTATTACACACACACACACACACACACACACACATATATATATATATATATATATATATATATATAATTCAAATTTTGTGAAATCGAAGCAAATTTCCATTAGTGGCATCATCAATTATTGCGTAATAGAACATTTGAGGACGAATAGTCGTAATCAACTAGTAAAAGAACTGGCTTTATCAGCAATTATTTGCATAATTCTGCATACACACCTGAGTGATGTTGCTGTTTTATGTGGTTTAAATAGCAAGTAGGTTTTTACAGGCTAGAGTTTCTTGCTCCATGATGGACCCTTCTTCTTTACCCGTTCTTGGGACTAGTAGAAATGCCCGTGCTATTTACTTTTATAGGGGAAAAAGTGGATTTATACCCTTCTCAAGGGCTTTAGGGCGCAATGAACGCCAACTGCATCGACTAAAACTCGAACTCGGTACATCAATTCCACTTTTTGTGCTCGTAACCGTTACGCCCTTGCAACTTTTACTGACAGTATATTCTGCAAATCTGACTTCGTTCCTCAATCAACAGCGACCTAATATTGTGTCATAATACAATCTGATGCTCTACGTTATCAGGTTTAGATCTGGCACCATCAATTGTATTTCTGAACAAAGGACGCCATACTATGTTAAATCAGATCCCCGATTACACAGAATCTATTGACAGCGGATGCTGCACACGGTAAACTATTCTTCTAAGCCATTTCAGAGACTTCTTTTTTAGTCTCTACGATCACGGAAACGGGGCTCAATAATATGATACCCAAAGACCAAATGATAATTGTACTACTTTAACATAGTAAATTTTACAGCTACAAACTTGGCTGTCAGAGGGAAGAGTGTGGTATTGCTATGATACCTGGCTTCTGTGTTAAGACTTTAATGAAGGCACCAGTTTGTGGACTTAGGTCAGGTCAACATGTTCCAGAGGTCAGTATGATATTTGCGCGGCCGACTGCATTGTACTTGTATCCAGACACCCCTTGGTAATGTAGCAGCAGACTTATTAAGAATTGGTTACTGGCCATGATTAGAAAAGTTAAATGCACTTGCAGATTTTAAAAAGGCATAAAGCCAATACTAATAAAAATACGGATCAAGTAGTAACAATAACAATTACGAAATATTTATTAATATCTGTTGTACTCACTCAAGTTGAAATGGGAGGTTTATCAAGTGTGTATAGCAATGTTCAGGTTGAATTGTATGATGTATTGTTATATTGTCGAATCCTTGTAGGAGTAATGAATATCTGAATCACTGCATTGATGTGTGTTGGAAGGTTCATGACTAGTGGCCCTTGGCAAAAAATTTCGAAATGGTCTCAGCTGCGTTTTTGATTAAGATGGACAATATCTCTGATATTTTAGCAGCCAATTTTCATATGCTGCCAGTAGCTGCTATTCCGATCCTGTTTATAAAGTCTACCAGTCATTTGACTTGTGGTCTTCGAAGAGGAGAAATCGTTACAGCAACAGTACTAGGTTTTGATCTGAAATAACAGTTTTCGTTTCCCTCGATAAGTGATTAAGATCATCCTTGTCTACTCTTCATCCGGAATCGAACCCCGAACTTAATTATCACCAGCACTTTCTCTCCCACTGATAACGCCAATCATACATACGTAAAAATGAGTGAGGGCCATTTATCTTAGTATCCCTTTGCTTTTAACGATTATCACTAATCCAGTACGTGAAAGAAAATCTAAAACTTTGAAGCAATCTATTTGCATTACACAACTCTAAACTCAAGCTAAATAGAATACTTTTATAACAGTCAATGTACGTTACAAATATATGAATTTGCAGCCAGTAGACCGGCCAGGTTACGAGGGTAAAATTATCAGACCACCTAGTTTGTCATCTAGTGTTTCAGCTTTCGGAGTTCCCTTTTAGTAACTTATGTAGATAGATCAAAATGTACTGAATTATTACCTTCTTTTTTCTTTTCCTTTAACCAGCGTCCGGAGAAATGGTTATAGTAAAAGGTGCAACGATCAACAGGCGGGATCACTTATCTCGCTACCGTGACATCTCCATCAAACAATGCATTGCTCGTTGTAAGCTCGCCAAAGGTTGCGTGATGTTCGAATATAAAGAAGAACATAGACGCTGCGACTTGACCAACATCACGCACTCAGACCACAATCTCACGGCTAGTATTTACGGCTGGGACTATTACAGCATGAACAATGGTAAGTTTGTTTTTATTTTTGTTTTTTTTTTTGCTGTTGTTTTTAGATTCTGAGGGGTTGTTATGAGAAACTTGGACGTTGATACCCAAAGTATCATAAATAGAATGAAATAAACAGATCGAAAGACGAGTAATAATGATGATAATCTTTTACGATCTCAGACATTGGAACAGAAAGATATTTTTTGTTCAACTAATAGTTAAGCAATATGTTCGAACAAAGGGAGTCACTCTGGAAGTTAGTAGCCTTACCTTTACCTGGTATATAACATGCTATTAGAATAGAGCAATGACCAAGGCATTCCTCACGCTAGCTACAAATACCCAGTGCATTTCTTTACGAGTGCTACTTTGAATACAGTTTATACCCAGTAATGGCTTATTCCAAAACATATCCACTCATAATTCATAAAGAATTTTCTGTTGCTACATATGCTATTACAAGGGATAAAACTAAGGGTTGACTTATACGGCGAGTATTAAATATATTTAGGCCTAAACCCAAATCTTGAGCAAAAAACATTGCGGTCCACTTGTACGACAGTATATTTTCATTCTCAATCAGCTTTTTATACATTTGGTATTTTCCCCTAAAACTTCCCAAAACAAGTACCTAAATAAACAGAATTATTTTTCATTCAAAAATCTCTTCTTTATTTTTTAACTCCTATCAATCGAAATTGAATGAACAGAGCGAAACATCCGCCAGTCACCTAATTGTATTACTCTGGTAAATTGAGTGCGGTCGTACGAAACTACGGATTCGATGTATTTCAGTTACTTCTCTTCAGTGTCACCAATTTAGATATTTTAGATCTGAATTTAGATTTATAATTTTGGATAAACTGTATTTTTTATTTATTTGATTTGGTTTCTTCAGAACTGCTGATCAAAAAACCTACCAACTCAACAGTGCATTGGCGTATGTATTGACTTATATATACAAGAAGTATCAACTTCGCACAGTGGCCAATTGTCGAGTTATCTCGGGATATACAGACAAAATTATAGTGATATTGATGAAATGAAAAGATGAGAAAAGTAAAATCATGCTGGACAACTTTTTGTACGGACAGAAATATTGAAATTATGCCTCGTCTGAAAAAAAAAAGCAGAGAAAATAAATACGTGAATTTTGAGAACACAATGCTTCCAGTACATCTGGGTCACAAATGCAGGGTCTCTGAGAGGGTGGTGCAACCAGTGCATTGCATCAGGACCCGGAGAGTCAGTCGATACAATACCTGCATTGATAAAATAGGTTGACTATTGTTATCCGCCGAGCGAAAATATTATGGCGTACTAAAATGGTTATAGCTGATAAAAACAGAATGGCTAAAGGAAGATGTTTTGCAGTTTGTGTGTGATATGGCAATAATAGCTTTACACTGCATTCTATAATCGCTCCCGGAAACCCTGCACTGGCGCTGTATTAGAGCCCCGTAGCAATTTTTGAGTTTATTAACAAGCAATTTCATCGAAATTCACGCAAAACTTTTGCAGGTATCATGTGGACAGACAGACGGAAAGAACAGTATTAAAATATCAGGTTGTATCGTTTTATTCAGACCGGGCTATTCTGGGTCTCCAGAAGCTCCAAATGGATTTCAACGTGGAAAGGTAGACACTAGGCTGCGAAAGAAGTAAGGAAATTCTGTAGCAGGAACTTTCACAACTATCTCCCCTCTGTCCTAGCTAATCTCCAACAACCATGAAATATTCCCAAAAGTTCTCTGTCCACCCGATATCTCCAGAAGTTCTCAATGAATCTCCATGAAATTTCGTGGTACAATGGGCAACAACAAAAAAAAGCAATTGAACTTCAGAGCGAATCTACACACAATCAACTCTGCTACGTTGTAGCTATCAGTTACACCAAACGATGCATCAAAATTTTTCAGTCTAAACACACGATATCTCCAGAAGTCTTTAAAGAATTTCAAAGGAATTTCGTCGAAAGATGGGCAATAGACTACGAAAGAAGTCGACACGTCTTTAGAGTAGACCCATTGGCAATTACCCCATTACGATCTAAGTAATTGTTCACGCCACACAAAAGCTCTAAATGTTCATCGTCTGTCCACAGGAAATATCAAAAAGTTCCAAACAATACGCTACGAAAGAAGTGATTGAATTTTGGAGCGAATCCATCAACAATTACCTCCACTATGTTATAGCTATCAGTCCATGCATGCATTTCATTCAAAAACAAAGGTTCATGACATTTGGTTGTAAATATCTCGGAATGCCTTGCTATGAAACATATGGTTCTCTCGTAAACTTAACTCAGCATGAACTTTCCTTTCCAACGATATACAGCGTGTCTATTTTTTCCTCTCACTAAGGCACCACAATGAAAATCTTCCATTATGAAAAATGGCGGAAAAATATTTTCACAAATGTACTGTAATGCCTACCAAGTATATTCTCACTTACACAAGGTCTCTCTGACATGTCCAATAGGTTAAATTAGTCAACTCAACAAGTCTTACGGGGCTCTATTACAGCGCCAGAGCTAGAAACCTTTACAGAACATGTAGAGCAATCTTGGTGTTCTACAACACAATTTTTTTCTCTAAGTGAGTAAACGTTTTATTGTTTATTTTGCACACTGTATTCGTACGAAATTTAAAATTAAAAAGTATTTGTTATGCCTTTAAGAGTAGAATTGATTTTGTAAATTTGAAGGAATAAAATGTTTTTACTTCATTTTCGGAACATTACATCTAAGGAACATGCTATATTTTTTTTAATGTACTATTTTAGCACTTATGTACTTAAATTAGTTCAAATTCTTTTTGCAAATTTAAATGAGTAAAGGTTTCATAGTGACTTTATTTTTTTTTTTTTCATTCTACACCGTTGGATGGAGGAAGACAAAAATAATTAATAATTCATATTTTTTAAATCATAACTTTTATAATGAAATAAGTTGGGACATTCTAAAATATCGATGTTGATATGGTATTCTTTGCTTTGAAGACGCTCCAAAATCACTAGGTATGTATTTTTTATTCAAAAGGTATAATTAAGCAACAATGTCGTCAGAAATTAGGACAGTAATAGAAATAAAACATTGTTGCTTTTTACGAATAATCACTTACATAGACGACAACGCACCATTATGAATTAGTAATTTAAATAATGATTTAAAAGTGGGATTAATGGCTTTATAAAAAAAGGAACAGGTTAATAAAAAGTCGGTTTATCGATCTTAAAATAAAAATAAATCGGCTAATTATCCTTTTTTTTCTTTTTTTTTTTTTTGTCCGCTGTTCCCTATATCGGTGGATAGGTGAAAATCGGCTAGATATAGCCAAAAATCGCCAACCTGGCATGTTCCGAAAATAATTCCAAAATTAAAAACTCTTATCCTTTCAAATTTACAAAATAAATTCTACCATTAAAGACATGATTATACCTTTTAATTCAAAATTTCGTACGAATCCATGGTACAAATTTACCAATAAAACACTTATCCATTTGAATAAAAAAAAAGAACAAATCAAATAACTCAAATGGTATAAATTCAGTTGAAATATTCGTAACTGCTGTTATCCTTTTGACTCAAACCTTTCGTCCGAACGCGATTGAAACTCGCAGTAATCTGTTCTACACAGCTGTCCTTTTATCTAATGCCTTTCAATTTGATGCCTTTTGACCGACCACCGATGTCGGTGCTGATACCTCCATCAAAAGAGATGATGGTGTGGTGGTAACAGAAGGTGTGCTATCAGGAGGTGGGTTGATCTGACTGACTTTATCGATACGAGGTGTAGGTACGTAAGCCAGAGGCACAGAAGACTGAGTTGTAACAAATGGGCAGCCCTTCTCAACCTGAGGCGAATCGTGACAATGTCCCATTTGATCCAAATGCCGTTTACGTCGGGTCCCATCTTCTGCTAAAGAAAGGCCACGAGAAGCGTATGCAATTCTCCATTGGGATAAGCATCTTCAGAGAGAACTAGTTCTCGATGTGGGTCGTAGTGAATCAGAAGGACAAATGACGATAGGGATGTTTTCGCCTTTTGGAAACTGAATTCTTGTTCTTTGCCCCATAAGACGTGTGTACCTTTACAAAGCAATGACGTAATGCCTCTAAGAGGTCTGACAGGTCTGTAATATAGTGTTAGTAATGATTCACCATTTCTATGAATTATTTGAATTCTGGTATATTAGTAGGCGTGGGCGCTTGTTTAATTGCCTCCATCTTTTCTGTGACGGACCATATCCCTTCCTTATAGATCTGCATGACCAAATAAACCACTCCCCTTTCTTATTTTACGATTGAATTTAAACGTCGGGTCCCATCTTCTGCTAAAGGAAGGCCACGAGAAGCGTATGCAATTCTCCATAGAGAATTTAAACTATTCAATCATTCTCTTCAAAGTAACAGTTTTCTCTTTCAATATTTTTTTTTAGAATCCCTTGTTTTACAGTCTTAAACATAAAATAAGACGACAATAATTTCCCTACCTAAATACACAATATTTATTTTCACGTGTGATTTTCTTTTTCTTTTACAGTAAAAAGTGAAAAACACTTCTTGAAGGTTCTTCGGGGCACTCTTAAGGGCGGTCGTTTTTACTCGTGGATGAAGAATGCCACTGTAGAACTATGCGCTTCCAAGTGTATGAAGCAATCTCACTGCAAATCATTCGAGTTCGTCCGTAAATTCAAAAAATGCTTTTTCTCAAAAGAGGACGCGTCCAAAGAAAAGAAACTTTGGGTGAACTACAAACGAGAATTTTTCCAACTGGAACAAGGTATGGCAAAAACAAACGTTGGTTATTCATCTATTTCTGAATTTTCTTGGTGGCTGTGACTATAGAATTTTGAATGGCAATTTCTATAAAGCAGGCAAGTTTTCTCTACGTGTAAGATTATTTGGCGCTATATAGCCTTCCTAAATACCAATAAATCTTGCAACAATTATGAAATATAAGAGTATTTATAAAACGATCCCACTGATATTTACATTTTTATTGAAGACTCATTCAGAAAAAGTCCAAGTTTGAAGTCGTTAATATATTGTTATAGTATTATTATTTGTTTGATTTGGCTCCATCTTTTCAATGCAATAAGCTACGTGGATTTCATGACTGTGAGTGTATGTATCAAAATGTTTTCGTTTTTTTTTTCCATTTTACGGAATTTTCACTTATTTACTAAAAAGAATGAGGGTAGACGACATTTTTTCAAATTTGTTCGATTTTCATCAAGGGGAGCAAGTTGGATTTTCAAGATCAAAAAGATTTCACTGAATCCTTCCAATAGTCACCTACAGAGCTGAATCATCAAACTTAATCAAGAAATTAGCTGGTCAGGGAGAGGGGGGGGGGACAGTTGAAGATGGACTAATCAACAACCAAGGCAACTGAGAGGCAAAATACGTCCTTCCCAGCAATCGCCTGCTTGAGGACCTGTGGAATTAGATACAGAGGACAGTGTCCAATGGTTTAGATACTTCGTTGAAAAAACTACGCCAGTTCAATTCGAATTTTTCTGTCTCCAGCATGTTGTTTTCATCTTCATTTTTCTAAGGCTGTTCTTGTGATTTCAACAGATTGATTAATTCACGATAGCTTCTCTTCTGACCTGTAAATGTGCCACGATATGGGTACGTTTTCTGCGTGGTTATACGACAAGAATGCTCAAAACTGTGGCTGACAAAAAGTAAAATGTCGTGATAATCTGGACAAATTCAGATTGTTTTGGCACCATACTAAAAAGTGAAAAGCTGGCCGGCTACTGGGGAGGCTTATGTCCAAAATCAGACTTTAAATGAATAATGATCATGATGATCTTAACTGCATGAATTAGCATATTTTGGAAAAGTTTACTTATTTCCCTTACTTATATATATATATATATATATATATATATATATATATATATATATATATATATATATATATATATGTATATATATATATATATTGATGAGAGTCACAATTGGAAGGTGAATAGAAAAACTCAAGAGAAAGTATATGTTACATCTCAATTTTTTTATTATGTCGTGGACAATGGGTGCCACTCATCTTTTTCAGGAAAATATCTTTAGTGGTTCACAGAAAATTTCGCTTTTTACATGTTTGAGGCTGAGGAAAGAAATTTCTGTCAGATCACTTTACATTCATAATACAAACATGTATATGTTTATATTTTATGATTCCCATTCGTGTGTGTATGTGTGCGTGTTTTCTCAATAAAAAGTTTTTAGGAATTGTTGCATTAATATTAGCTGTATTTTGATTTGATAGATTCATTGATGTTTCCCCTCTCTCATTATCTCTCACCCTCTCATGTACATACTATTCTTATACCATCTCAAAAAGATTCGGTGGGATTGAAAAATGCTATTATAGAAAAATAGGTTTTTTGCACTATCTAATATCATATTAAAATATTTCTAGCTTTCTTTGACTCCTTTTATTACATATGCGGCATATTTTCACGCACAGACATTTTTCTACCCCCTAAAAACATTTGTTCTATTTTTTCAGAGAGAGGAACCATGAACGTCATCCAAGGAGCCAGCATTCCGGGCAAGGATTATTTCCCAAGGTTGAAATATCCAACCCTGGACCTTTGTTTAGCCAGTTGCAGACAAACCCCAGGCTGCAATTCAGTTGAGTACAAGGCCTCTAATAAGAAATGTGACAGAGCCAATGTTACGCATTTTGATTATCCATTGAAAGCGAGTGTTTGGGGCTGGAGTTTTGTTGAAATTAATGGAGGTCAGTATCTTTTTTAAGTAACCTCTATGTAGAACTTATAGAAAAATGGGATTTTTATCATCCACATTGTAGCGTATCATGAAACAAAAAATAATATTTAAGATTTTATTCAATCCATTCACATGTTTTAGAAAATAGAAATAAGAATATGCTTGAATATTTTTACTATTTTACAATGCCTCCTTCATAAAAAATAAAAAAAACAACATTTTTTTATATAAAGAAATATACTTTTAAATGTTTAAAAATGATTAAATTGATGCTGTCATTTTCCTTTTTATATCTAACCCCTCCTTGGTAGACATTTTGATGTGATTGCATGATTAGATATATAAGAACAAATGGAAATCACTAGACGTAAATGTTTGTTGCTTGAGGCTTCTGAATAAACACTTACAAAAATTTGTAGCAGTTACAATTTTCTATTCATGATACGCGCAATCAACTGAAATCAACCAAAACAGTCAAAGACATATTTAAATGAACATGGTTTCTATCTCCATTGAAATGGGGGAAATAAAAAATTTAAAAAAACAGATACTATGCTTTGATCATGAATCAAGAAAGGAAAATCCAAACAAAGAGGCTTTGCTCTATTCAATAGATCACTTTATTTCCTATTTCTTCAACATATTTACAAGTCATTTCTTTCTTATATTTTCATCAATAACCATTAAGTCACAAATATTATTGATTACGCAAGATCATCCAACCAAGAAAATGTCATGTAGTTTTGCTAGATTACATATAAGATACCAACATTTACCCAGTAAACAAGATTTTTGTTTGTCCACAGCACCTGAAGAAAAACAAAAGGTCAACTTTGAAAAACAAGTAGGACCCTCTGGCGAAGTAGATACACCACCAGCAAAGCCTGAAGAACCAGAAATGGAATCAGAAATGGAACCAGAAATGGAACTAGAAGAACAAGAAGCAGAACTAGAAGAACTATTTCTAGAGTCAGAATAAATGTCTTCAAGACGATTTTGAATGTCAAGCCAAATATTCCAGACACAGAAATGTTCTAATATCTGAGAATCCAAGCAATGAAGCAAAATGTCTTACTGGTCTTATAATCAAAACGAGTAAAATTAAATGAGAAATAATTAAAAAAATTGATAGTCACAAAAATTGTTTCATTGTTTCTCCTTGCAATTGATGAGTGACTTGAAAAAAAGTCTCAACTTATAACTTTTGTTTCATTCATTGGCTGATTCTAATCACTGTCAATTGATCTGCAAATCTTTTCGTTGCTCAATTGTTTATGCATATGTGTTTCTCTCTCTCTCTACGTCATCAGTAAATGGCTTATAGAGGACATGTGGTTCTATGATGAAAGTGTAAATAAATGTTGTCAATTATGTGAGTGATTTGATGATAAAAAATTGAACGAATTTAGTTAGTTGTGATGTAAAAGACCATTAATAACTCTGATGAACAAAAACTTTCTCGTCTCCGCTTATGGCTTTTTGCCAAATTCTTTCCGTTGTTTTTTCACTTTTAGTTAATATCTGTATCATTGTAAGCAGATATTTGTTGGAGTGTATCAGCCTTATCATAAGGCGGCATTCATGAATCAACAAGCAAAGAGGAAAAATCCCTCTACTGACATGAAATAACAGTTCGCTACCCACTGCACAATGACAATGACATGAATGTGTTTTAAATTTGATGATAAAAAACAGTAAAAATGCTTAAAATTAACTCGAACATTATCCGATTGCACAAGCAAGCCAGTGAAATATATATTCAGAGAATGCAAAAAAATGTAATTGTGTGCGCGCGCGCGTGTGTGTGTGTGTGTGTGTGTGTTTAAAGGTTTCAAGTTTTTGATGGCTATTATCAAGAGATATAGAATTGTTGAATCAAGTTCGAAAACTGTCTGGAGCTACATACATCACATTGTACTAATGCTCTTGGAGGAAGAATGAATCCACTTCTCCCTGCACTTTGTTCCACCACTAGATAAAAATCTCATCATTTGTCGATTGCAATGATTGACAGAGTCAGTTAATGAAGACTCGGGTAGTGGTGGCTTGTGATTTTAGGCTGTGGGGGTTTTGCTTCAGAGAATTTTTAAGAATTGTTTTAATATTGTGTAACACAGAAGTACAGTCGGTATATATATATATATACATATATATATATATATATATGTGTGTGTGTGTGTGTGTGTGTGTGTGTGTGTGTGTGTGTGTGTGTGTGTGTGTGTGTGATAAAATACTATCACCGACGAAGTGAAACAAGGATGTGCACTTGTTTCAATATTTGTTTTCTCTATCTCTGCTCCTGACAGCCATGCTCCATGAACTATCAACAACAATCAACCCAGAAGAGGAGGAGACAGGAATGAATTTAGATGCAAAGAGGACATTCCCTCTATACAAAAATATGATAGAAAATCAGTTGCTTTAATGAGAAATAAATTATCAATTGCTGTTTGAAATTCATTTTGTAATTCATCTCATTATAACACCTTCAATAATTTTTAATGAATTAACAAAATTACTGCTTCTAATTCTGATCCCATAATTAGAGAACGGGTCACAAACGTAAATGTCTTACCTAAAAATCTACTATATAACTCATTCAACTTTCATGTATTTCAGTTTTTTCTTTCATTTTATTTATATCTTTACAGTTAACTTTTTGTCCGTTACATCAGCTCAAAACAAAAAACACGGAAAACAAAATGATACATTTTTTACTTCACGACCATACAGCCTACTTTTCCTTTGGTACTTTTCTGAATTAAAGCTACGATTATACTTCTTATTCCCGGCTGAGATATTCTGATATCAGGTGAGGGACTGGCCTCTTCTCTTTGTAGCGACTTTCTCATGGAGAGACAACTGTGAAATTTAACTTGTTGGAGTTCACTCACTGTCACAGAATTTATTTCCTGGGGAAGAAAGGTGGCCATGATTATTAATTTAAATGCTTTTACACAATAAAGTTTCTGAAAAATTCCCAGTAATTTAATATTGAATGAGAACATATTGACTATGTCATTCAAAATAAAAATGAAAATATTTCAACAAAAATCCATGGAAAAATGAGAAAAATGATTAAGGTTGAAGAAATACCTACTTCAAAATTCTGTATTGAGTTATAGCACAACCGGGAATAAATGAAATACTGTAAAAAAATCAGTTGCCAACAAGATGTATTGAAAGGAAAATTGGGTAGATGGCAAAGACAATTTGTACCAAATACGCACGTCGTCAACGGAGTTGATCTGAGAACGTAAATAAATATAATGAACAGATCCTGTAGAAATGAGGTCCTAAACTCACCAAAACCTTCAGATTTTGAGGCACCACAATAATCAAAAGTAAATGGACCCCTGCTTGGACACTACAAGTGCACCATGGACTGGAATTAGAGAATTTGGGACCTTATTTTGTCTACACTTGACCCATTAAACTTCCTGAGATGATAAATAAAATACTATAATTATCAACTGGTGAATTAAATGTTGCTTCTTGACTTAGATTTAATTGGAAATAGATTATTTTGTTACTGTTTCAATAAAATTAATTTTCTGCTGTTAGAAAAAAAACTTGTTTGGAGAAATATCTGACCCAAAACATATAGAAATGGCAAAAATTGTTTATAAAAGCAATTATGTTATAATTCATTTTTATCACATGAATTATTTAGATAATCATTATAAATTTGATTCAATTTTTTAAATACTACTATTAAACTTCATTTTGATTTTCCAGTAAATTTTTCTCATCAATACTCGGGCCGTCAAAAATTAGAATTTTCGATTAGGAAAACGCAACTGAAAAATGAGGATGAAAATAAATAGTAGTGTAACAAATTCAATGATAATGATTGTTTATAAAACATCGCAACACTAAAGTACTCTCTGCTTTCCACATTAATGATCATTCGGCACTGCCATGAGCCACAGTGCCTTGACACGCTTTATGGTATAGGTTTAGTTGCGAGACAAAGCAACCTTCCGGTATAGGAATTGTGGAGTAGACAGTTCTGCAGGGATTTTTGTTGTTTTTATTTCTAGAGGTGGGTGGATTTTTTAAGGATTATGGATATTAGTATCAAATATCTTGTACAAGTATAAATAAATAACTAAACGTATGTATTATACATATATATCGGGTGAAAATAAAAAGGAGATGCTGCAATTCCACTGTGCCTACAGTCGAGCAAGGTAAATTTTAGTTTCGTAAGGTCTTCGTACCGTAATATCGTAACAAAATGCCCGCAGCAGAAACGTCACGAAATGAACACGAAGAAATAAAAATGTAAGTGGGGACACCCGACGTTTGAACATCGCAACTTCATGGGTCATTTTCCGTGATGGGAATGGGATTTTGGGACGAGGTATACAGTAAGGTTTGGTTTATGGAAGTAAATTCATCAATAGACATTGAACAAACATGAACATTGAGAAGTAAGTATGCACCGTACCCCACATAACCCGCCCCATATTTTCATCCCTGGTCATCTCATGGAAGTGATAACTCTGATTCAAGAATACATCATTAAAAGCAACCTTCTAACAATATTACCAATCTCGCAATGACAAAAATAGATTCTGCGACGTTCAAAGAAAAATCAACGAGTAACCACAATTTTTACAATTTTTCTTCGTTCACAAAACAAACTAAATCGTTTCAATTGGCAACGCCCGACTCCGAACTAAACGCATCTTCGACAACAAATGTTTAACCGTTTTCGAAAACATAACACGCGAATTTACAATGTCAATCAACAAATGACAAGAAGATTCCTTCAACAAAAATCCAACGTTCGAAAATACCAGCGATCGCTTAGATCGCGACTTAATAATTGATAGACCTGACTTTACAAACATGTAAAAACTACTGTGAACAGACGTCTCAACTTTATAGACAGACAGCCAAATAGCAACGAAATGACGAGCAACAACACACGGTTTTATAGCTCTATCATCCCAAACGTGACTGGACAAAAATCGAGCTTCTATCACAAACATATACTTTGCATCAATCATTCAACTGCTACTGATTATTCTCTGAAAATAAATGAATATGCCATATATATGTAGCAACTTCAACCCATTCAACAAGTCAAATAGTCAGTAGTTATCTTTCACTCGATCATCACATAATTCAAATTCATAATCATTCAACTTTTATTTATTTTTTCTCGAGATATGGCATCTTCCTTTTGGAGGAGGATTGTATTGCAGTAGGGGGTACAGATTGCCTTTGGTCCTTAAATCAAAAGAAATTCAATTATATTCACATGTTTCCACCCTCCAGCCAAAACAGGGTTGTTTAAGTCAACATAGATTCCTTATCAGAACCTGAAGACCACAGTGCTTGTCGGAGATAGATTTCTTTCCGGCAGCACTTTTCCAAAATAATCAGCTAATCGTGAGATTTGATATACCTTGGCGGCACAAAGGCTGGGAAAGTCTCAAAATTCCTCATTTTCAATGATGTTTTAGATTAGAGAGAAAAAAAACGCTTATGGATGGGCTACCGCTAAGATATCCAGCAATTCCGACCCAACTTCTTTTCAATAACAGCAAGTCCTCTATTGGTCATAATCTCAGCATAACAGCCTTTCCAGCTGCTATGATTTTTTTCCTTTCCTCATGACACAACGCACCTTTCGAACAACGTAAACACATACATTCATACGTATGAACTAAGTTCGGTCAGCCCATTCAACCTATGCATACAAACACACACATATTTGGCTATTTTCAACCATTTCAATTTAACCAAAGGAATACCCAGCACTGCCTGCTCTACAGCATTCATCAACCTCTTCAACAACAAACATTTCAGGACTTATTTACATCTAAGAAATCTTATTCTCCAGCTAAATAGCGTATCCATTGTAAGAACCCTTTTCTTTTCCTCCGTGCGAACTTAAATGCCGATCTATCATAGGTACACTTTTTTTCTTCAGTATTCATGAGAACTTTATCAATATTTCTCCAGCAAACTGTATCGACCTAAAGTTGTGCACTGTCAAATAAATATCTCTTGTCTAATAAAACTGCATCAGCACTTTGATTTTTACGTGGAACTTGAATATTTTTTTCTTTTATGGATTCGCGTCACTACTAACATTACGTTCCTTTCACAACTGAGGAATTTTTTTATATCAAGTTTTTGGTAATGAGAATTGCAATTACAGAGGCAATTTGAGAGACTCTTCACAAATATTACGAAAAACCAACGACTTGAGAAAACAGAACTCTTTTTTGTGATTTCCCGCATAAGATAAAGATATCAGTAAAATAATAATACCTTTGTCTTGTGAAAAAAATTATTTAAAAAATATGTGAAAAAGATAATTTTTAACAGAATTTATAGATAATTATTTCCATGGATCACTAGCTCTTCTTACATATGACCCAGTAAAAATAACTGAAATAGGTCATGAAAAAATGCTATAATATCTCTGATTGTTATGTGTCTTTCGCGTCAAAGATGGTTGTCTTTTCAGGTGCCTTATTCACAAAAACGTTCTTTCAATCATACTGGATTAGAAAATCGTGGATATAAGTTTTAGAAAGTCTATTATACTTGCTCATTCGAGAGCTGCAACCAACGGATGTCAAGCTCAATGAAAAATCACTTCCTATCCAGAGACTTAATGTTTCATTCTCATTCTGGAGAGATTCAGTCTTTCCCTATGTATTTCTTCTTCTCTCCTGCTTGTTGACCTTTTCCTAGTTATTTTCACTTTTTTTATTCACATATACAAATAAGCCATGGTTCTGCATTTGAAATCATCCGAATCAGGCTTGACTATCATAAAACTTGTGCAAGATGAGTCCTTCAAACAACTCACCAAGGATCTAATACAAGGAATTACGGGATTTCCAGGATTATTGAAACCTACTCCTAATAGGTTTGAACTCGCTCCCTCTGATTACCATTTGTATGATCCCCTCAAAGACGCCTTAGGAGGTCATCGATTTACCACGGACCAAGATGTGAAAGACTAGATCGTGAATAGCAAAGCAAGGGGTTATTTAAATGTAATGTATTTGTAAGTTCTGTGTTGTTGCTAATAAACTATCGTACGAAAAGTGTATGTATGTGTGTATATATACACTCTTTAAGTGAGGTAACTCATCCATTGTAAGCTTACACAATGCTCTTCCATAGGAATAGAGCGCTCTGGTGGATGAGGAATTTATGTGTAAATAGATATATCGCTTAAATTCAGCCTTACTGACCGTCCAGTTCCGTAGTCCAGTGAAGTGAAGGTTTCAATTCTGCCTTGTGGTACTGGGTGGGATAATGGAAAGTCTATAGCCACACTGAAGAGATGTAATACATCGAAACAGCTATCTGTGGATGACACAATAATATATATATATATATATATATATATATATACATTTGTGTGTGCGTAACGAATCGTTTATTTCATCATATTTCAAGCTCCACTCTAACTCAACTTAATGTTTAATGTCGAATGTATCGAGCATTTTATGAAATAAACCCATTGCACATCAGATTTTGTATTATATCATTTTGCTTTCTCGATTTGTATTGTACATATATATATATAGTCTAGAAATCTTTTCAGCTTTAAACACAAAACACATTAAAAAAACTTAAATAAATTGCATTCCCAGCATCAGTTATTAAGTATATATCATATATGTGACAATACTGACATAAGCTGACGTATGACTATATAATGTGTATTAACCGGATCAATGCACACCGTTATATGAGTGCATACCTTTCGAACAGCAATGCAACGAGTGGACATATTACCACATCCCTGCAGTGATATGTACTACGCACTCCAGGCACTGACATGTAGATATATACGTAACTCAGTATCGCATGGACGTTGCCTCTGATCTAGGCATATCTATATGTATACAGACCGTACACCAGCAGGTATACTAATATGTAGCTGCACACTATTTACAGGACTACATGTTGCACGGGCAGACTACTATGTGATTGTATTCATCTGCGCCTACGCATTCCGATATATTTGTATATTCTAACATGCATGTACCACACGGTTGGGCATCAATTCTACTCACTCAGAAAAGTATCCAACATTGATAGCATATGACAGATATACGACCCCACAACCATACCGAGAACATCCATTCACGGACAACTCCCAACACGCATCCAACCAGCTAGACCCAACACAGAGAACTCCAGTTCTCTTCGTTTTCTCTTCATTTCTCCATATAGCTGATGATGCTGGAACACAACCTACGAAACGTCTGTAAATGAATACTTATTCACCCAATCCGTGATTTTCTTGACATGTGTTTCATGGTAAATCTATTTTTCAAGAGTGGTTTATGGTATTTTGCATTAGTCTAATGGCATTGAAACATTTCTGTTTAAACAAGGCATTTGAATTATTCCAATCGGATTTGTTGATAAAAACAACGGCATATCAAAATGTAATGAGTTGCCTCCCTTTTTTTTCTGATTAAAATTTATTTTCGAAAAAGAACCGTAAAGGACATTAATTTCTAATCAAGAAATCAAACTGTAAGAAAAGTGTGTCTATTATGCTTAAAATATATTTAATAAGTGTTTGATCAATTGAAAAAAGAATTCTTCTTTGCACAACTGAAAATAATTCACTAGTTACTAACTTACTTGAGCAAGTTACTATTGCAAAAATTTTTGAAACAATTCCTCATTGACGAATTGATAATCGAGTAAATAAATGTTGTTCAGATAAAACCTTACGATAGATTTTTTTCTTTTAAATTATACGTATAAAAGCTAAAATTCGTTTGATCGTTTATTTGTTTATTAGTGCCTCTTCTCCACTGAAACCGCAAGATTGATTGTCTTGATATCTATGTAGAGAGGATCAATAAAAATCGACTCTCCTCGTAGGTTAACTTCCGAGCTTATTCGAGGTCATGAGAGATCATTCTTAAACCGATCTTCTATACATCAGAAAAAAAATAATTTTTATACCAGGATTTTTATGATCCATTCTTCTCGTGAATGATAAAGCATTCCTTAAATAAAGTTGATTTCTAACAAAGTGGGGGCGTTTTTTTCTTCATATTCACGGTAAATCTTCAACAGTGTTAAAAAGTAATAATACAGCCAGCCGTTGTCAAATTCTAAGAACAAATCCCTTCCGTTCTCCAAATGTACCAGCCGACGGGCTGACTGAAACTGACTCAAACTCCATCCTTCCCCCCCCTCTCTCTCTCTCTCTCTCTCTCTCTCTCCATGCGTTTTCTGTTTTACTTTATCTATAACACTATTTACTTTCTCTCTCTCTCTCTCTCTCTCTCTCTCTCTCTCTCTCTCTCTCTCTCCATGCGTTTTCTGTTTTACTTTATCTATAGAACTATTTACTTTATATACATATATATATATATATATATATATATATATATATATATATATATATATATATATATATATATATATAAGGAGAACGCATCGGGACCACAAATTTTGGTACCTATAAGCAGAGCCAGATTTATAGGGGACAAAAGTGGCCATTGCTCCGACCTCCTCTATATAGAAAAGATACTTAAAATTAGTTTATTAAGTAAGAAACCAATTAATAATCACTGCTTCGAATTTATTTTGGGATTCATTTCATTTGGGTTCACATAAATTGGAGTTTGGGAATATAGAAAACCTACTTGGAGTTTTACTGGCACGTATTCGCGTGTATACATGTATTTACTTTAGATGTATAACTCATTTAACCTTTCTATGTATAGATTGTCAGTTCCAATTATATGCAATAAGCGGACTTCAATGTGAAATATTTGTGATTTACCGTGTATTTCAATTACTGTCTATGCGGGGCCCTGGAATTGAAGTGCCCCGTTCCCCGAAAAACTATTTTTTAAAAAGAACCCAGTCACTGAAAAAGAAGTATCGCTTATAGACAGGGCCAGTATACACGAAGTACATCATATATAGCGAAGGATACGAGACAGTTACGTCCCTTTACTGTGAAGACACTCACCTCCCACAATTTAGAATTCATCAAAGCAAAACAAGTAAATACATCAATTGTATTGTTAATGTTTCATTTCATTTTGGCCAATTTTACGCGGTCAAAATTATAAAATTACCTATCTATGATGATCCAAACACTTGAAACAAAATGAAAATAAAATTCAATTTTAGATTGTAAATAATACACATTTTTGTACTCAATATATATTATAAATACTAAATTTTGCCGCAAATAAATTGTACTTAGAGTACAAATTTTACAATAGATGTTGTTTTTTTTTTTATAATTTGTAAACATAATCGTACTAATTTTTTTAAAAAAGTCAACCGGTGTTGTTTTTTTTAAATATTATATAGTATTATAGAAAGGCTTTGAATTGTCTGTCGTCGCTTAGGAACTAAGAGCTGGCAACGTAATGAGTCAGCGAAATGGTAAGTCAACGAATCGGCATCCGGCATTTCAGTGGTCGGGAAAATGAAACAGGACCATAAAAATAATTCACATTACAAACAGAAAAAAATCAATCAGCGCGAGAATTACTAATACTTAAGCCAAATGATGGTGTGTTCACAAAATTATCACTCAGGAAACTACAAAAACCTCGTTCATACTTAGTAATCACCGAACAAGAAAGAAAAAAAAAAGAAATCCCTATCATTTACTCAAAACAAAAACCTATAAATTACTTGCAGGTCAGTGTCTTCAAGAAAATATTTCGTTAAGCGTCAGCGTGTGATAGACTTGCAAGCTGAGAAATCTGTGTTATCGCCAAGAATAGTCTCTTCATAGTCATTGGTGCACTGAAGTGCAGTTTTGACAATGATGGTGTCAGCATCACTTTGACATACTATGTTACGTATTCAAGCTTTGCTGATAAATTTAAGATGAATTGCCTCTGCTCTCGGCATGTACAAGGGTGTAATTATCTTATAGACCACAATTGCAAGGGGAGCAACATTGCAGGCTGGTGCATCAAATACTCTGTCTTTTTCAGACTTCTTCCACGTCTTCGATTCTCGATGCCTGATTTCACCACCTTTGTCAGGCTGTCCGGGTGTAATTTGTTATTCACCAAGTCATCTTAGTTGACGCTTGAAAGACTTGGCATAGCACATCCAAATCTAAATACACATGTACTATGTGACAATGGGGTAATCTGATATATTCAGAGATTGGTCTTTCCGTGTGCTACGCTACCCCTGGTGTTTATTTCCACTGAACATTAAAATAACGCACAAACAACAAATTTCGTACCACAAATCCTCTCTGTTTGACGTGCTGGTCATGCCTTTCTCTAGCAACAGTTTGTTTTTCATATATGCGCTCTTATAGATTCAATTACATTCGGTTTAGTCTCAACTTTCTTCTAATCAGCAGTTTAGCAGATGATAATCTTGTGATTGCATGAGGAGTAGTACGATATTGTTGAGGTATTCTGCACACGCGTGTTTCAATGTCTCTATCTTTCTTAATGACTCTTTACATGTGATGTGTTCGATGCAGTTAAGAGTCACGACATGCTCAAAATCTGAACATGTGAAATAGATTGTTTTATCAGTTACACTATGATCAAGCAACCTATGTCTTGCTAATGTGCAATGTAACTTTCCAATTGTAGCACTTGACGTTGATGTATTCTTAGGATATGCACCCAACCATTTTGAACATGCATCCACGATGATGAGAAGCATTTTTCCCCTGGTAAGATCCAGCATAATCCAAACGAATACGCAGGGAATCCACGAACACGGTTCCCAATGTTCACATATATCCCTGGCCACTACACAAGTTCCGTCCTTCTAGTGTCTTTATCCTACAGACTCGCGGGTGCATATTTTGTAATTCCTCCAGTATCATTCGTTTACCTGGCTCTGGAAGTAAGATACGTTGTCCCCATAGCAGAAAATCAACATGCACAGTTATTTCATTCAGGGCATGACCGTGATATTTCGCTCACTCTCAGGCCATCCCACTTAAGTATTTCTCCGTGGAGAGCCAACCTTTGTATTCACCTGACGTTATTGACGAGATGATCTTGTTTTCCCCAAACAATCCCAACAAGGGCTTGTGGTCCGTCATTGTAGTGAATCGTCGACAATACACCATCTGAGAGAACTTTTTCACACCATATTCTTCAGCGAGTACACCCTTATCAACTTGAATGTAGATTTTTCTCCCTGGTTGTTTATATACGTGAAGCATAACCAAAACGGTTTTTCCACTTCGTGTTCCATAATGGGAGACATCACGCACCCCCTCCTCCATTGATGCCATACGGTGACGCATCGCACACAAGGACAATTTCTTTGTCACTGTCATAATGTACTAGCATTGTTGAGGATGTCATCGACTCTTCCAATTTGCAAAATACCCGGCCCTATCCGGAAGACCAGTTCAACGATTCATTCTTGGCCAACAACTTGTATTAGGGTGCGAGCACAGTAGACAGTCGTAGCAAGAAACATGGTAGTTGTTTACCACAGCTAAATAAAATTTCAACTGACTTACATTTCCAGGTTTTGGTACCTCTTTTATGGCTTGTAATTTGGATTATATTGACGCCTTCTGCAGTGACTCTGTGTCCACAGCGTACTACATTTTTCTACCATGAAAATTCACTTTTCCCCTTCAACCTTAGACCAGCGTTGGAGAATCGTTTCAAAACTTCCGCCTAGTTTCTCCTGTGTTCTACAATGTTCTTGCCACTGACTTTAATGTCGTTGAGTCATACGATCACCAATGCAATTACTATTTTCCATTACCTGCTGAAAGATACCAAGGTTGAAGGGAACCCCATAGAGCAACCTAGTATACGAACAATCCTTTACTAGTGTTTATTGTAGCGCATAAACAACTCTCTTCTTCAAGCAAAAACTGATGATTGGCACAACTTGAGTCTAGTTTCATGAACCTCTGACCTTTTCGATTTGAGCCAGTAAATCTTCTGTTTTCGGAATCGAATAATTGTCAAGTTCTGAAGCTTGATTCACTGTGACCTTACGATCCCGACGTATATGGATGCTACCACCAATCTTCACCAAAGGAACAATGGGTGTGACCCTCTCAAAATGAGTTACTGGAACTATAGAACCAACCTCCAGAAATTGTTCTGTTCCTTGGGTTACTGGCCCCTTTAATGCTTAGACCAACGATTTCGGCGTATGATACTTAATCACAACACCCTCGGGCGCGCTTTCACACCTTCCATCGTTCCTCGCAGAACACATTCATTAAAACCTGTTGCACCGAGTTTCGGCGCATATTCCACATATTTGAGCCCAATCCAGTTTCATAACGAGCAGCCAATTTCTTCCCAGCAAATTAGGGTCTGCCACTATCATACCAGGTAGTACATATTGCTGGACTGCGCACTTGACATCCGTGATAACAACAGATCAGGTACCCGACTCTTATGCAGTAATGACGTTTCGTATTTTTATGCATTTACTCGTCTACACTGTGACCTCCCGGCAGCGATAACACTTGACACCTTTGCACTTGTTGGACATGAATATCATTTCAACTTCCCCCCCTCTCTCTCTCTCTCTCTCTCTCTCTCTCTCTCTCTCTCTCTCTCTCTCTCTCTCTCTAGTTGGCCTTGACAAAATCAGAGACATGTTTACGTGCTGTTTCCAATCACTGAACTATCTTGAACTTTTTAAAAAAATTCAAGTCGCTCCCTGATAACTTTCTTTGCATGGTCTCGTTGTTGATCCTGAAAAGAATCCTGTCCCACAAAATCGGATCAAAGCTTTCGCCGTAATTACGATTTTCGGATAAACGTTTCAAATCTGCCTCGAACACTGCCTCAGATTCACTTGGCTTCCTGATGCGTGCGTAGAACTCATACCCCCTGCGCAATCTCAGTCGGCCTTGACTAGAAGTGATTCTTCAAATCTTCCACAATGTCTGTGGGATTAACATCTGCTGGTCTACCCGGCGCTAGTTAGTCACGAACCAAATTATAGGTCTAAGTGATTTCTAAGGCATATCATCAATGCCCTTTGCAGTGAAGCACAACTACTGGATTAAGTAGACCCCTTCATCTACCTAGGACAACGGATCTCCATGAAATCCTCAAAAGAAGAAGAAATCAAGCAAAGAATCACTCTAGGGTGGCAAGTTCAACCTTCAAAAACAAGAAGATTCCATTAGTCCTGCAAAGAAGATAATACAACCGATGCATCGATGCACTGAAATGTGGAACCTAACCAAGAGACTGACCCATAGACTGAGAAGCAAGCAACATACACATAAAATAATCATGAACCTCACATGGAGAGATCACAAGACAGCAAAATATACCAGGGAAAAACATGAGTCCAAGACATCATAGAATCCATAAGAAAATTCTAATGGCAAAATAGCAGACAACTGATGTACATCACGACTCATAACATGGATCCCCAGAGATCACATGCGGAACTGAGGCCGGCAGAATACATGATGGAGAGACGAACTAGACAAATTCAGAAAGTACTGGCTATACGACGCCCATATTAGAGAGTTGTGGCGAATTCTGGGGAAGGTCTAGATCCGACGACGGACTTTAAAAGACAGATGATGATGATGATGATGATGATGATGATGATGATGATGATGATGATGATCCAGCCTTTCGATATATTGACACCTCTCCTCAGGCCCCATATATTCTTCAATTCTATTGTAAGTCGCCATCCAATTATAAGCAGCGGTGCAATCAAATGACAAGACACATAAGATAGTTAATACGTCACATCGAGCCATGCGTGTTATGTTGACGGCAAAAAATAGATGTGCTTATCGAATTATCTCTTACCCGTTTTCCACATTCATCGTTGTGTCCTCTTGAAAGTTTTACATGAGGCATGAGCATTCCTCAGGAAAAACGGTAATTTTTTTTACCTCTTTGCCCGTGTTGTAACTCTCATTTAATAAAAGGACGCTATGTGAGTTTAACGAATGTTTATTCAAACACAGCGTTGATTACAATACGTAGAATTCTATTGTGTAACAAGGGAAGCAACTCTTAATGGCATTAATTATACCTCTTGATCATATAACACATTGAATTAAAAACACCCTGAAGATGCAGGACAATAAGGATTTTGCCTATGTGCTGTTTTTGCAGGGTTACGGTTACATAAATACTATCATTGTTATAGGGATAATCATTTTCATCATTACATTATATTTTTGGTCATATTTTTTTAGGTTCTGAATATTTTGATAAAAGCATTTGTTTTGTTTGCTAGTCATTAGAATTATTTATTATTCATTCATATATCTAATATCTATTCTCATTATATATATATATATATATATATATAATTATATATATATATATATGTACATACATATATATATATACATACATATATATATATACATACATATATATATACATACACATATATATATATACATACATATCTATATATACTTATATATATATATATATATATATATATATATATATATATATATATATATATATATATATATATATATGAGAGTGGACAATTTGTAGATCAAAATATAATGTCATCAGCTTTCTAACAGTGTAAGCTGGGATACTTATCTACATGTTTTTTTTATCAACTTTTCAACCTAACAGATACAAATCGACAAGATACTCCATTGGAAAGCTGATGATATTCCCTTTCCAATAATATATTTCCTATCAGTCTATCTAATTCTTTTTTGAGGTTGATCAAAAATTCGACCGGGATAACTCTCAGGATTTAAAACAATTTTTCAAATATATACCTTCAATGCTGGCAGTACTGTGCAAAGAAAGAAAATGGATGCCATGCGTTAAAGTGGCTAGTTCCGTGTTACTGTTAAAGTTCACTTAATCAAAAATTAGATGGAATTAATTAATCACTGCAACAAACAATAAACTGATTTAAACACTGTTGCTGGGTTTAGGGTATTCATGTGTTCTGATATATCTATCTATCTATCTATCTGGACTTCACCGTTCAGCTTGAAATTTTACACACACACATAGACAACTTCAATAACTTAAGAAAAGTTTTTTTTTTGTTTTTTGAAAATGGGTTTTTAGGTCAGGGGAGATCAATATGCAATGTAAATTTATGCTGGTGATCACAGCTAAACGGAAGGCAAGGGAGATAACATTTTAATTGTTTATCCCCAACTAAGCATTTTTGATTGACGGTGATTCATAATTTCCCTTGGAGAGCTAATTCTTTTTTTTTCTTTTTTTTTTATAAACTTGGAGAGTAAGAGCTCTACTATTGGGTGGAATCGATTGGGTCACTAAACCAACTTCTTTGAGCTGAGTTTACTGTCAGTGTAGCAATAAACAACCTTCTTATTGTAATCTGAAAGAAAGGAAAATGAAGAAGAACAGACTGACATGTGGTATCTTCAGTGGGTTTTATAGAAAACATCCCATATCTCACTGGGAGATTGGTGCTTCTTCTAACTTTTATTTCCTGACAGCAGTTAAAGAGAACATTACGAGAATTGTTATTGCCCCCGATGATAAAGGGACCTCGTGCAGCCTCTGAGTAAAATGTTTTATCCTTTACCTTTGCATCCCGTGATTTCTTTTGTATATTTGTCAGTTCAGATAATAAATAACATGCATCAAAGCCACGCATGAACTAACCAAGAGTAAACAAGTAGCCAATGTATTGATTTCTATTACATTATGATCATGATTCATGCAACTGGTACATTCTATTAAGCTGATCATGTTAACCAGTACTCTCTATCTTGGACCAGATTATGAGCCTCTGCTATGGTCGTGCACAACTTACCAGAGATCCGTCTCAATGATGTCAAACCAAAATGTTTGCATACGTTGGAGGGTAAGTGGAAGGAATAGCTATACTAATAAATAGTGCTTAGTAGCAGAAGTGAAATGCTGTTGGGTATACTCTCTGAGCTCTATCTTGAACTGTCTTTAAGCAACAAGTCATACATTTTAAATTAGTGATAACCAGAACATTTTTTCAGTGTTACTCATTTGACAATCTGATTGGAACTAGGAACTCTTTTATAAATATCTAGCTGCACGTTTTCAATTACAAATGAAATTATCCTTCCAAAATCAACATAAATACATTGGATTGCATCATTAGAGCATGAGTTGTTCATTTTCATGCCTTTCTAAAATAAATTGGCATAAAATACTATTAATAATCAGCAATTAGAATTTGAAACCATCCTTTGGTTCTATTGTTCAAGGCCATTTCAAACTGTCTGGTGAAGAGCCAGTTGGTACTTGCATATTCTTCTGTTCATTGTTTATCCTAGTCGAATGAATGGCAACAGTCGTGAGGTATCCTGCAAGGTTCACCCTCACTAGCCACAGCTCAAGAGATTAGCTTACCATTGTTCTCTGGCATTAACCCAGAGAAATCATTGTATTGAGATTTTGTTTAACTTGGGTGTAATTAGTTGGCATAAATGTTCAAAAGCCAAGACAATGTAAGTTTGTTTGCTTGAAAATAAACCGTCATTATCAAACTGATCAGCGGATCAGATTCCAAAGAGTAATAGATAGAGTTCTGACTACTGTCATCTTTTGTTTCTATTTTATATATATATATACATATATATATATATATATATATGTGTGTGTGTGTGTGTGTGTGTGCGTGTGTGTGTGTGTATATTTCCTCATACATGACTGTCATGTTGAAAGAATAGACCGAGAATGGACAAGATGAGAATTAGAGCTGAAAGCATTCATTTGGGTCTTTGCATTACCAGCATTTGTTTAGTTCAATGATAAGAGCATCGTTACATAGAAGCAACAACCCTATTGGTGGTAGGTTCAATTCCTGGTGCAGCCCCATTTTCTCTATTATTGTTTATTCTATTTATGTTGTCTTGGGTGAGTGATACATTAGCCGTGTTATGATAAGAGATCATTTCAACTGAGTTTCTATCTGATATAATGCAATTTATAATCATTTGTATACATAAATATATGAGAGAACAATAATGAAATATACAAGAAACGTGTATTAATGTATCATAGTAGATATAAGTTCAAGAGAATGCTCAAATCCATCAGTCGAGCAGCTCTAAAATGAGTAAAGATTTTTTTCAATGGTCCATTGTAGATTGTACATTCTATTTCACTCGAAAAAAGATTTTCAAATAAACATTGAACGGAGCTAGAGGGCTGAAAATTTGAACATTTACTCCTCATTATATCAAGTAGAAAAAAACTTTTTTTTCATAAGATCTGTACAAATAAGTTTTTTTCTTGGTTGGGGGCAGTTTACAATCTTAGTATATGCCACATTATTCTCTAGTTGGTACCTGGCTGCATTCATTTTTTTCCTATGAAAATTGAAACTTCTCAGTGATCCAACAACAGGCATTCATTGATCATCTCCTTTTCCAATTTTTAATTGATCATCCCAACATAGCATGCTGCCAAAAGATGTTTGTCATGAGACAGTTTCTATTGAGTGACTAACCAAACCTGTGGCATCTTTTTTTTCTTTTATACCTCCATTAAAAGTCTGTATTGACAAAGACTACACATAGATATGCTTTGAGCCAAATCTGATATTTGTTATATCTCAGAACATAACTGATTTTCGTTTAATTTACAGGAGTTTTCTCTGGCTGAAAGAGATCTGATGCCATTCATATTAATGTATTTTCCATTATGCTGTATGCATTGCATTTGCTGTTGATTACATTCTCACACTTACCAGATTGTTAGATGCTTCTTAGAAGGACACATTATGCATTTGATCTCATTCATTGCTATTATGTAAAATTGATTCTCAAAGTGTGCACCAAGAAAAACCTTCAGAGTTTCAAGCAAATGTCATACAAACTATAAGTCAACGACTTCTTCCTTACTGTGTTTCCAACTAGAATTAACTTGTGCGCTTTTTACAAGAGCAACCATGGTAGTAGAGTAGTTAGAGCGATGGTTCTACTTGACATTGAGAGCGAGCTCAATCCTTGCTTATTGCTCTAGAAATAAAGCCTTGTGCCAGTATTGGACTGATCCAACAAATCAGGAGACATGAATCAAATTATACTAAAAAGAACTATGAAAGAAATAGAAGAAATATGAAAGGAAAATGCAAAACAAGAAGCTACAATCTTAAAATCTTCAAAGAGCACTCAAGGCTTAATATCAGGAAATACTTCTTGAGCCAAAGAATAATAACTGGAATCAATTCCTGGGAGAAGTTGTAAACACAAAAAACAAAGTAGAATTTAAGTCCATCATTGACAATGAGTTCAGATATACGGGACTATAAATGATCCAGTAGGACTTTTGCATCCCCCAATGTACTAATGTGGTGAATCTGGTGGCTTTCAGTGGAGATTAGGTGACAGTCAGTTTCCTCAATATTCCAGGACTTTCCTCATTGTTCTGGCAAACTTCAATAGTGCTGTCATCTGGATAGTCTTCTTCCATGGATTCCTAATCTTTCCAGAGTTTTTGCTAGCTTCTTGGGAACTGTTCCCAGGACTCTGACCATTATTGGCACTGCCTCATGTTCCACCACTTCTTCAGCTCTCTGATAATTTGTCATTATAAAACTAGATACTTCACCAACTTTTCACTCGCTTTCAGCTTTCCTTTCTGGTCTGCTGGAACAAGCAAAATTTACTCTGCGACATTTTCTTTTCTCTTTGCTCTTGGTCTTTTGGTCCGGATCAGGTGAACCATTTGAATCTTGGAGTCCCAGAGAATTTTGTTTGAATCTTGTTTCATACTCTTGAACAGATTCTGGTCTGTACATGTGCTATTGATTTGCATAGTGGAAATGTTTTCATTTGCACTGTTCCCAGTGGATCGCCCTCCCATCCAGTTAAGCCTGTTCTTATACTCACTCTTGGCTGAGTTTGCCACACTTGCTTACAATTGTCTATGTACTAGATTTGATTCAGGTTAAATAAAGAATTTCACTAAACAATTTTTTTCTTATCTATTATTATTATTAATATTATTTTCATGTTATTGTCGGTTTTGATTTCAGTATATATAAGTCACCAGCCGTGTCTCAACCAGAGACATAAGCCCAGTGACCTCATAATTTATGACAGTACTGACTCTAGAGAGAGAGAGAGAGGGAAGGGAAAAAAGAGAGGGGGCTGGGCTTATACATATACAGTCAATACAACATTTCCTCAAACATACTTCTACGCATACATAAAGTGATGTATGCTGGGTGTAGTATACACATTCACATTGACAAGAATTTTCTAATAAAGCTATTCTACATCAGCAGGTTTTGAACCAGATTCCATGAAGTCTCAAACCATATGCATATTCAGTTAATATATGTAGACCACAAAAAATTGCATTGGATAAATCATATTCATGGCAACAAAATCCAAGGGAGATGACACAATCTGAATTTCATACAAGCCCCATGAAACAAAAACAATCTGTAATACATGACTGCCTCTTTAGTCTCATGTTTTCACATTACGTAAAAATTGAGAACCTGTATATTTATTGTTAGATATACAATCAAAATGACTAAAGTTACTCCTTGATTCTAAGAAAAGAAAATATAATATTGCACTCTATGTTCTTGCTCTCCATGCCATAATACACTGTTTTACTTAAGAAGCAGATATCTTAAAAAGCAGTGAATTGATTCTTCGAGCATATTCTAATGATACAAATAAGATAATGAATGATTACTTTGACTATTTCCTATGAAAAAAAATCTGATCTTGATATTTTAACAAGGATTATTTCTTTATTATTCTCAGAAGAAGCAGAAACTACTAATTTCAGGTAATAATCTGATATTCTAATCCTTCAATCTAATCTTTGTGCCTGAAACTCATTTAGATATTTGATCCCGAAATGTGGGCTTCATCACTCACATTTATAGGTTCAGGAAAATATGGCTTTCAATTTCATTGTTGATTGCTAGAAGCTCAAATATGTATTTTAGAACTTATCATTTCACATTTGCTACCAATACAGCTAAATGCATAACAATAAGCCAGGTTAGTATGGCATAACAAAATTCACAAGCACTGTTAATAACCATAAGCATCAAGATGAAAAAGAGTAGCTATCTGCTCATTGAGTTGAAGTTGAAACAACTGCTTGAGAAAAAAGAATATATACTGAGCCACAATTACAAACTAATATGGCAGATCTAGCTCATAGATAACACTCTTTACCTTGGAACTTAATCAATTTGAATATTTAGCAGTAATAATCTTAATTATTTTGGAAAAGAAGATTGTGATTTCTCTCACTAGATTTACCAACAGTTATTTTACGGGAAAAATTGATCAACTATAAAGTTGGTCTCATTGTAAAAGCTTTGTGAAATTTCAGAGATAGGCATAACTTCAAATAATATCAAGAACCATCTTATATATACGTTTTTGGATTTCAGGTATTTTCACTTTGGTTAAGTTCCCATCATTTGTATTCAGCATTGAGGCCGTGAGAAAACAGGTGTACTGACAAAGCAGCCTAGCTTGCCTTATTTTTGAAAAAATGATTTTATCATACTCCTCCTCCTGAAGAGATTTTCAGTCACCAATGATTATTTTTTTTACAAATACTTGTACATTTACATACATGTATATATACATCTGTATAGATGAGTATATATATATATATATATATATATATATATATATATATATATATATATATATATATATATATATATACATATATATATATGTGTGTGTGTGTATATATAAACATATATTTCAGCAGCCATTATTGGTCCACAGCAGGACAAAGGTCTTTCTCATTTCCTTCCATGAGGACCACTACTGCGCTAACCTCTGCCTTTCCATCAACCTCTACCTTTTCATCTTCTTTCTGTTACTTTCCTACAGTGTTTACTGTCCAATGGGCACCAATTGGTTAGCTTTTTGCTCCATCTCTTGTCATCTCTTCTTACTAAGTGTCCTGCCCATTCCCATTTTCATTGCTTAATAATTAGCAATATATCCTTCAATTTAGTGTTCTATATGATCCATGATGATGTTTTTGAGATAGTTATCCCTAGCAATGCACTTTTCATGGATCTCTGTGAGATACTAAATTGGTTCTTAGTGCATTCTGTTGATTCCCATATTTCATATCTATAACTTATGGCTGGCACTATGCATTCAGAGTAAACATTACGCTTAAACCATACTGGCAAAGTGCTCTTCAATATGTCTTCATTCATACCGAATGATTTCCAGCCGATCATTATACATGTTGAGTATTTTATTTTGCTTCCATGGTCTTTCCTAGGTAAACGTATGAGTCAACCTATTACGAACCAATTCTTATGGCCTTTTGCAGCCTCTGTCATTGAACTTTATTTTTGTCTTTGTTCTATTCATCTTTAGACTATGATGTCAGAAGCATTGGAAGAATTATGGAACATGTATTGATAGATAGATAGATTATTGGATAATGTATATGAATGTGTGTGAGTGTACACAGACTGATATGAATTATGAAAAATAAAACTCAGGGATGATGACTATGTGTGCGTGCAAGTTTGTGTGCATGTGTGTGTGTGTGTGTGTGTGTGTGTGTGTGTGTGTGCATGGTCATTATTCCTGAGTTTTGCCTTTTTCAAATTGAATTAGGAACATTACAAAATTTGTTGAGGATTATTTTTGTGATTCTTGTGACACAATTGTTATAGTAATTCTTTTTATGAGTGGAATCCAAAATAGTGACAAAATCTGTTCGGGTTTATTTCAAATACTACCTCCAAACGGAAATTTTTCAACATAATTAGATGAATGCTAAATATCATTCACTACTTTTGGAAAATGGATCTATGTGTTAATAGAACTTTTAATTCATTAAAAAGATATCAAATTTTATGATTTCAACTACACTACTTTTTTATCAAAGTTATCTTCAAATAAAGTAGTAATAATACTAAAATTGCAAGTGTATTCTCAGATCCTGCCTTGCTATAGGAACACTATTAGCTCAGATGGTAAGAGCATTTTTCTTTATTCATTTATGCAATCTTGGACTTTTCAATATGCTACTCAGTAAAGAACAGTGCCAGATGAACCATAGTCTTCGCTCTAATGACTTTATGAGTATCATATATATACATCTTATTTTTTTAATATATATATATATATATATATATATATATATATATATATATATATATATATATATATATATATATATATATATATATATATACATATACATATATATATATCAATATCAATCATTGGTAGAGCGGTTAAAACATTAGTGAATTTTTTTTTTCATTTAGCTGTTCATCACAGATTGTACATTTTGTTTCATTTATGATTTCCAAGTGAAACAGAATATACAATCTGTTATTAAACAAATCTTTACACACATATATATATATATATATATATATATATATATATATATATATATATATATATATATATATATATATATATATTAACCAAATCTTTACACACACACACATATATATATATATATATATATATATATATATATATATATATATGTGTGTGTAAAGATTTGGTTAATAATAGATTGTATATTCTGTTTCACTTGGAAATCATAAATGGAACAAAATGTACCATCTGTGATGAACAGCTAAATGAAAAAAAAAATTCACTAATGTTTTAACTGCTCTACCAAATATATTAAGTATTATTTTGAATTAAAGATCTATATAATACATATATACATGTTTGTTGTTCATCTATTACTTTTCACCAAGATCTGCTTTGACTTCATGATGTACCACTCTCATTTGACCACTCCCTACAATTGCTAAATATGATAACTTGAAGATATTCATTTATGGCTTCTTCCCCTTAAGGAACTATAGCTATTATCCGATGCTGATGAATTTGAGAGGCCAAAATAAGAACTTGAGTAGCATCACCTATTTGGATAAAAAATGAGGAATAACTAATTCAAGACCTGTATTCAAATCATGACATGTATTGCCGGCAACAGGATAGATTTTCAAGGAAATTGGTTAATCATAGCTCAAGGTCTGGGAATATTTTTTCAAAAATTGATCAACGATGATAAATATTAAATATATAAATCTCAGATATCAAGGTAAATTAGTAAGTTTATAAGCAAATGATGAAACAAGCATTCATTTTACAAAAATATCTATTTTTCAACATAATCTCTTTCTTTATTAGTGCACTTAACTCAACACTTCTCAGTAGATCACATACAGCAAACATTATGCAGCAGAAATTCCAGATAAAAATTTAGCTAATAACTTTGTCAGGTTATAAACTTATTGATTCACCCTCACTTGCAATAAGAAATTGACATTGTGTATATGTGTTTATGCATATGCTTTTACCTGTGAATTCTGTACATGATAACATGAAATATCTTTCAACAAAGATTTACTCCAAATGTATTACTATTTTTACATATATTCAATTATGGCTTCACCAAATACTTGTCTAGATAATTTTTGAATATACTTACACTTGCAGAGATATTTGTATATATGTATGTATGTGCATAGGCAAGCATTCCACATTACATTAACAAGCATAGTTAATCACTGCTACCCACAACAGTTGCTAGGTTTCGGTCATTGTTGCTAGGTTTCGGTCATTTATTGGTATCTATCTATCTATTTATCTATCCAAACTTCGCCCAGCCCTTACCATTCAACGTAGAAACTTGAAATTTTCCACACACACACACACTCATTCCTCTCAGTGAGTAAGGAAAATATTTCTTGTTTTTTGAAAATTCCCGTCCAAAATGGGTTTGATATGTAACGTAAGTTCATCTCAAATTGGTCACTATTTGCGCATGCTTTTCTTCTGAAAATTCAGACCTTTTTTTAGTGATCACAGCCCAAGAAAAGGCAAGAAAAGTAACTGATTCGTTGATCACTCTTTTTTTCCAATTTTTTAATTTATCACCCCCAACACAGCATATGAGGGTGTTGATTCATTTTTTCCCCTTGTTATGCTAGTTTTCTAGTTTTTTTATGTACGATAAAATACCACACCTACACACGGACAAACTTACATATATATATATATATATATGCACACATATGTATATATGCGCAAATACATATTCAGATATGTGTGCACAAGCGCATACTCAGATAAGCGAATAAGCATTAAAAATAACTGACCACAATTGAAGTGTGAGAGAGAATGTGAGAGGGTGGAACGGAGCAAAGACTAACCCTAAAAATATCAACTTGGAAGATGAAACCTAAATTTAGTTGTAGACAAATTTTAATAACCGAGGGAGAGAGTACACAAAAATATTGGCAAGTGCTTAAGCTAGATTAGAAAGCACAGAAGAAAAGAGAAAAGTTGAATTTACATAAGCGCACACACATATGCATGTGTATGTGTGTGTGTTTGTGTGTGTGTGTGCGTTTGTGTGCTCTTGGTGTTTAAATATACTTATTGAGTAGAGTTAAATATTTTTTTGTAATTATTAGATACTTAGGTCACTAGTTGGATAGATCTGTAAATTCTCTCAAGAGATAAAGAGGGAAATTGAGTTTGAATTAGATGGATATTTATCCAGAAATGATAATTTATTTTCGCATTATTGTCATGTTTGCAACGAAAAAACAAGCCTGATTGCTGGAGGGTCAAACTCCACACATTCTTCTGTTCCGACTGATAATGATTACTTCAACTCCTGAAATGTGTATGAAATAGATAAAAGTTTTGGTGTATAAGACTTGGCAGTCTCACTCAGTTTGTAAGAGAGCCACCTTCCAATGATGTGGCCGAGATTTGAAATCACAGTAGGGAAATGTTAATTTTACGTATAAGTTCGGTTTAATGAGACCTCAATAGACAAACAGTGAAGAGTTCACTCCCCTAAATTAGGGTGGGATCGTTCTTGTAATGAGGGAAAAACTAAGTCCCACTTGGACTGGAGTCAGACAAAAATCATGAGAGATAGACAGATAGCAGGCTTATGCCAAGAAGAAAATGTTGATGGGGTCATGGGGTAAAATATGTGTGCGTGTGTGTGTGTGTGTGTGTGTGTGTGTGGTGGGGGAGTTCTAACTGCTAATCTAGTTTCCAGGCAAAATATTTGTATTTTTGCAATTTTTATGTAATTCAGGCGTAAGAATGGCGTAATTCATTTGTAAATGGATTATTCTTACTTTCAAGTTTTATTTCCATTTTTCAACCTGGAAAAAAAAATTCAGGGGGGCAGGGGTTGTGATAGAGAGATAGATACATGTACCTAGGATAATTGAATCACCATAGCCCACGCATGTACAAAAACTAAATCTTTATCTTTGATAAATAGATCTTTTATCTAAAACTATCTAGAAGAATATCGGCACAAGATTTGGACATTGCTGGTCCTAAATGACCATAGAGACCAAAAAAACTCTTAGGGGAAGGAAAAAAAAAAAGCAAACAAACAAAAACATTTTCAGATGGTGCCTAGTGATAAACTAAAACAAATTTGTAGATAGTAACCTTAAAAAAGTGATTGGTTGTGCCAGCACATTCACACGCAGATAGATAGATAGATAGATAGATAGATAGATAGATAGATAGATAGATAGATAGATCCAACAAAGAGAACAATATCTGCAGCTCATTCGTATGGTTTGTGTCAGGCCATTTGTAAGGCTTAGATAGATAGAAAGATAGATGGATAGATAGATAATCAATAGAGAGATGAAAGAAAAAGATGGCAGTCATAAAGTATCAAATACAAATCCTACCAACCTTTCAGTTTTGCTTGGCAAAAATGAATTATTTCAAGATTTTTCTTTTTTTTTTTTTTTTCCCCAACTTTTTCTTTTATTAGTTACGCTTTAGTTTACCACTAAAAGACCAGGCGTATTCCGTAATCCGCGGTTAAGGTCACATGTCCGTGACGTCATCGCTTTGAATGGCATGTGAGGAGGAGGGGGAGGAGGGACCTTCACACTTTCACTTTTCAATCGGTTTAGCGGAGTAACTTTTTTGTTACGGTTGAAATACAACATGACACGATCGAACTCAGAAAACCGGATAATTTTCATTTCTAAATGACGCTGCAAATTTTGCTCTTCGTGTACATTTTTTAACAACTCTGATTTTAATGAAAACCAATTTTTTTATCACTTTACAGTGAGACGGTAAGTCTTCTTTTTTCTCCTTAATGTATTTGTATCGTCTGCTGCAGATTTGTAGTTGTGATGTGTTCACACAGGTGCGATTCCATTTATAAATAAATAAGAGTAAAAATGAATGTGTTCTGTTGAGTTTCGTAGAGCCCAGTGTAGTTGTTTACCGGACTTGACTAAATTTGGCACCGGGTGGCTGTAGTTCGGCACCCAGTGAGGACAGAGCTCACAAGAACTTACAAGAAGCGAATCGCTTTATGTGAAACAAGCTCGCTTTTTTGTAAGCGCCCAGTAAGTAAATATATATGTTTGTTTTGTGAGAAGGTTTTTTTTTGTATGCGATTATGTTGCCAAATTATGATGACGTGAAAAAATATTGTAGCATTTGTATCTTATCGTGTTAAACTAAAGTTAAAAGTGTACAGTTTACACACACACACATATAGAAGTTGTTACACACCTTCTAGTTCTGTGCTAATGGATTAACACACATTTGAATTTCTACATTAATTTTTTTTTCTCTCCAAAATTGCGGTTAACAAGTCAATCAGATTTATGTTAGTAACCATGATTTTTTTTTTCGTTTTGTTTTGTTTTGGATTCGACAGTTTAAGTGGATAAACTGGGGGAAAAAATGTATGCTAATGCTTTGTTTTGCTTTTTTACGCACAAGCGTGGTTACACGCACATGGCACGTGCAAATAAATTCTGGGTTTTTTTTTCTGTACACACATGCGTTGTCTATACATATATTGCACTAGTGTATATGTGAAAATATGCAATAAAAGCTTGATATTTGTATGTGTGTATACTTACATAACACACGTGCGCCCAAGTGAGCGTGTGTGTATCCTCTCAATATGTGTGATTGCGCGCGTTGCCAAAAAAAAAAAAAGAAAGAAGTTTAAATTATACGAAACGAGTAATCAACGTTACTCTCTCTCTGTTGGGGCGTGTGAGTGAAGTGTATATTTGCGCCAGTGTTCGTATGCGTATGGTCAAGTTGAGTGTAACGTAAAAAATGTTGGGCGTCTCCTAGTCATTTGGGCGAGTAATTATGATAAACAAAAGACTCTCTGTCTGGGAGTGAGTTTGTTCCTCACCGGGAATGCTTCACCATACATTACTTGTGGGCTTGTTTTGTGTCAAAACTAAGTTTATATGCAAAAAAAAAAAGGTTTATAAAAATGTATGTCAGCACCGAATGATATTATAGTCTAAAAAGGTTTTGCATTCAAAGAAAATGATTTCAATCAATTTTCATTTAATGCTTGCTAATGCGTTCCAGGAAGGCATGATCCCAATCATGCATTCAATCTTCTCTTCATACTGACGAACAATCCATGGAATCAGGAAAAAAGAGAACAGGTGGGGGGGATGCCACACAGGTTTACTTCAATTTAATCTAACCCTAGGGAAAAAAGGCTTCCATATCATCTCACCTGGTCTTACTAACTCAGCAGTGTGCATATCTCTGTGTTAGATTAAAGCTAATTTCATACCAACATGAACATCATCATATGTGTATAGTGTATGTAAACAAAAAGCCTTAACTATAAGCATACGATACAGCTGATGGAATGCGCTACGGCATATTTAGGGTTTAATGCTCATCTGTAAAATTTTGTACCGTACCCTGAGGTTCATGTAATATTTTTCATCGATGCTTAAGCAACTGAATGCGTTTTAGAGTAGCTAAACTTAATTTACGCAAAACAAAAATGTTTCAATTTGAAAAACAAAATGGTATTGGAAAAGTAAGTTTATTTTTATTTTACTTATCAAGTTACCTTAATCTATTTTGTTATTTTATAGGATTATGGTTTCGTATCACACAGACAAGTGTGAACATTTACACGCAATTTTATTTCATTTTATTTTACCCCCCACCCCTCTGCTTTTATATAAAAATCACACCAGTGTAACAATATCGGGGTGTGACGGTACTGTGTTGGCGCTTGATCCCACAAAAAAAAATCTTTTTGTACTTGTACGCTTCGAAGATGCTTATGTTTATGATACATTGAAGAAGTATATGCGTGTTTCTATGTTGGACAGTGCACTCCAAGCCTGAATACTGTGAGAGGGTTAAGTGGAGATTTGACCTTCGAGAAACAAAGGCTGATAATTTTGTTCTGTCTTCTTAGGTTCAGATTTGCTGGGGGAGACGAAAAGCAGATAGAATTCTTATAAACAACTTCTTTAGCATTAATCACCTTTTCCTCCGGGCATGGCCAGATTTGCAATCCATTAAGTAAGTCTCAGATACTTGACTTAATGACGGAGGAGAAGGAAAAGAAGAAGCTAAACTAGGAAACGAAACGGAAGTAAGTAGGAAATGCTCAGTGCATGAGTTGAAGGAAAAAGAGAGAAAAGTTACGATCTGTGGAGGTTCGCATTGATAGCTCGGGTCAGATTTTCGATGAAGTTTAGTCGGTCCAGACGGACTGACTGCCTTTGCGCAGAGGAGGGGGAGACCTGAGAATTCGAACTTGGAGAGAGGTAGAGAGTTGAAATTAATGTGGTTGGTTAACTACAACGAATTCCCACAAAAGATTTTATCTTCCGATTCTACCTGACTTCCATTTGAAAAGTTATAATTAGTCTCATGTCCTTGAAGTTATAGGGTTACCAATGCTCG
>OY735200.1:64158850-64198850 GCA_963457665.1 Thysanoteuthis rhombus
TGTCTCGACGACATCCACGATAGAGTGGTGTGGCGAATCTTGGGGAAGATTTATGTCCAAGGACGGACGGTTAAAAACTGATGATGATGATGATGATGATGATGATGGTGGTGATGATGATGATGGTGATGATGATGATGATGCATCACATCATATCATGGCGAATCTTGAGGAAGATTTATGTCCAAGGACGGACGGTTAAAAACTGATGATGATGATGATGATGATGATGATGATGATGATGATGATGGTGATGATGATGATGGTGATGATGATGATGATGATGCATCATATCATCATCATCATCATCATGATTAGAAAGGTAAAATATATACTATGTATTAAAACAAACATTTGATTTACTGACTCAAGATACACACCGTATGTAACTGTTTCAACTTACATGTAAATCCGACTTGAAGATAGACTTTGGAACAGAACTTGTTCCTAACCTTGGGACTATCCATTGTATTGGAGAAAAACCGTAGAAGAGACATTGTTCATTACCTGGGGACTTCCCGTAATCTGGCACAATTCTCGTAATAATTGTCCAAATAATACATCTATATTTTGCCTTGTTCTAACCACCTGCATATATTCATTTCACACCTACACAAAATTTATCATGTGTTCACCCTGTGCTTTTGAAAAAATACCAATCTAACCACCCAGAGTCTGTAGTAATAAAAATATGCTATAACTAATTTTTAATTCATGCTCACGACCAACTTTATTTTAGAAAGAAATACTCGTCCTTAATTTCATCTTGTTTCGCTATTGCTTATAAAATGGATTTTATATACAACTATGAAAATAATATCCTTTTTAATACATTGAAATTCAAGTTTTTGATATTTCAAAAGCTATGGAATTTTCTATTCTTAACTCAGCACTTCAAAAACGATCATGATAATAACTTACTTGCATATGAAATGTTTGAGTATAAGGAAGAAACGTGCAGTTATTTTCACCTGAATGAATTTTTGTATCACCTACTGTATAAACTTTAAACATTACTTTCATTTTTTTCCACTTGACAGCCAGATCATATCATTCTTGCACATTCGAAGAATAAACATTAATAAGATAACTGATAGCATTATTCTCATCATTAGTATATTATCATGAATTATGTTTCCACGCTTTCTCGTATTTCTTCAAAAAAACAAGAGTAAGTAGTAGTTGTTAAGTAGATATCTTCAGAATACTTTCCATTCTATACCCATCAACTTGTAAATAGATACAAACGATTTTCATACAAAAACTCATTATTTACTTTGGAAGTTTATATTGGTTGATACCCTATACACAATAGGTCAGATTTGCTCCTTAACATTTTTAGATAATCATTATTGACTGAACTTCTTGATGCATAACTGTATCATTTTCTGGTTGAAAAATAACTCAGTAATCATTAAGTCATCACAGAGTGAAATATGCCAATAACCGATTAAACTCATCCAAAAAGTCACTTCATAAAAAAGATGTTTTCATTTTACTTCAAAAATGAGTTTATTTGCAACATCACCAAAATAATGAATATCTTAAAGTGAATGGGGCTTGAATAAGATTATGTGAAAAGAATATAGTTTTTCATGTCTCATATCAATTCGAGATTCTTTTAATGATTATTATCAATACTAGTGTAATACCAGTAAAATTGGCAGGATTATTTATTTATGGATAAATTATATAAATACATATTTTAGTATAAACATATTTATGGTAATAATTCTTCAAGGATGACATTCTTTGAGAAGAAGTGGGACTCCATGAGTTTATCCTGACCTTCATAATAGTCTTATTTCTTGTTCTTCTCAGAGCTATGCACAGTTGACCATGACTGAATACAGGCTTCAAGAGGCACAAACTTACTTTATCAAAAGATCCCTTTGAACACATGTAAAAAAATCTTATTGCATTTTTTTTCTGCCCAGAAATTAATATCCCAAATGAAATTAAATATTAGTTGAAAAAATATGAAACTTTATCAAGAGATCCCATTGAACATACGTAAAAAAAAAATATTGCATTTTATTTTTATTTCTCTTCTATGAAATCAATATCCCAAATGAAATTAAATATTATTTGAAAAATATGTAATTTTATCAAGAGATCCTATTGAACATATGTAAAAAAAAAAAAAAATTTTGCATTTTATTTTTATTTCTCTTCCAGGAAATTAATATCCTAAATGATGTTAAATGTTAGTTTAAAAAAACATGAAAATGGTGGTAGATTTTAAACTTTAAAATGACTACTGTCTTGTTAAAATGTAAAAAAAAATTCAATGAAAATTTTGAATCTTGTTTTCATCGTTTTAAATGTATCTAGCACACCAGTGTTTGAAGAAAAAAAAAGAAGCAGGTCTGGTTAGTCACTCAATAGAAACTATCATTGGTCATCTATCAAGATATGGAGCCATAAGAATCTACTCACAAAAAAAAGATCATTTATTCATATTTTTTGATCACAGTTCAAAAAAATAATTGAAAAATGGTCTGGTTAGTTACTCAATCGAAACCGTCACTTGACCAATGTCTTTTGGCAGCATGCCATGTTGGGAGTGATCAAATAAAGAATTGGGAAAAGGCCGCAATCAATGAATAAGTTACTTCTCTTGACTTTTGCTGGGCAGTGATCGCTTAAAAAGTCTGAATCGTCAAAAAAAAAAAATAAGCAGACACAAATGAAGGGATCAATTAAGCATAAAACTACATTGCAAACTGACTTCCCCCAATGTATTCAGCTGGGGAATTTTGAAAAAAACAATTTACATTTATTATTTACAATTCTGATAATATTTACTTGAGTTAGTGTTTGATTATAAGAAAATCAAAAAGAAGAAAACATTGCTTATTGTATTCTAGCATTATACTTGACAAAGTTTATTTTTCTTTGTATTAGCCAAGAATCAACTCTTTCTCTGCAGATATTTACTAAGCATAGCTTAATCCAGCTCAGGGATCACTATGGAGGAACACACACAGAGAATCCAACGTGCTATACAAGTGATGGGCATTTTTTTTCTACTCAGTCACCCTATGAAAAGCTACTCTAGGTATAGGGTTAAAGTATCTTTTTATTTACTCTCCCAACAGAGCAAAATGCGACCCAAGGTCAGGGCTTGACATGGGGTAAATAGGAGCGACCCATCAAAAAAAGCTCAAGCCGACGCAACTTTGGTTGCTAAGCAACTTTGGTTGCAAAGCAACTGTGGTTGCTGAAACAACCGCAGTCACGAAAGCGTCAGGACAAACCCGACCTGTCTCTTTAAGTGCAATGGGACAGTGCTGCCCCAGGGCAACGGATCCCTTGCAGCTGGGCCAAGTAATAGTGGGAGAGCCCAAGGACAAGTCCAAAGGCTCCCAATGCACATAGCAATGTGCAGCCTCAGTATAACCTCATTGGCTGACGCATTGCACCAGCACACTCGGTCTTTGATGCTCACCACAACACAATCTACGGCCCATTCAACAGGCAAGTGTCAGTACCGGGGAATAGAAAAAAGGGAGGTGTAGGGTTAAAGCAATTTCATATTCACAAGATATTTACTGACCCTGGATTTGAAAAAAATGGATATTATATCCAGTAGGAAAGCACTTTGAAAAGAAGTTTGTTCCACAAAACAATCATTTGCAACAGGTACGTGGAATAGTCAGAAAGTGTGAATGGGATTCAGTGATAACAAATTGTATTTTGACTAGAAAATCTCTTACTGGTGGAACCAGGTGATGGAGCTCCTCCGAAAACTTTCCATGCAGGTTCACCATATCACGCTTTGTTAACATCTTTGCCAATGATACCACACTCTATAAGGATTCTTCTGAGGACTTTAACCATCAGGATATGACATCTAATCTTTCCTCTGATCTATCTTTGACAGTTAATTGGGGGAAAAAGTGGCTTGTGTCATCCAACAAAGCTAAAAACCAATCCTCAGACTTTCCATCATCATCGAATCACCCCTCAATTTTCCCCAATCCAGATGGATGGAACCACTCTCAAGGAGGCTACAAGGTTTGATAAACCTCTTAGCCTTGAGTTCACTCTAGGCTTGAAATGGAACTCCAATGTCTCATTTGCTGCCCTTGACATGGCAAAAATGGTAGTATTAATTAGTAGCTTAATATTAAGGCTCTGGAGCTTTCAAATGACGATGTGACTTTGCTTGCAAAAGAATGAGAAGAAGGAAATGGAGAACTAGATAAAGGTGAAACAACAAATTTACAAAGAACAGATCAGCAGAAGCATTTCCCATGCCAAACAAAACAATGCAAATGTTCGATACCATAAATCCAAATGAAAAAAGATTTGTGAATTTCGGGAGAATGGTAAATGGATCCATTTCTTGCTCCAAAGAATTCTACAACAAAAAAGAAATGCTCAGACAATCCCTGAAGGTCAATAGGACTATCCATTAGGTTGATAAATGCCTAAGAGTCTAAAGGAGACTAATAAAAGCCTGGGGTCCAAGAGGGGTTGATAAATGATGAGGTGTATATAAATTTAAGGGTCAAAACCTAAATTTGTGTAAGAAATAAAAATACATAAAATCCAACTTACTATCATATTTATCCTATCAGTTAATATATCATTATATACTATTGACTTGGTAAGTTATTGGAAAATTTGGTACATTCTAATACCAGTTTTTGGTACATTTGATGAATTACTTGTGGCTGCCCAGGGATCAATGATTCCATTAAGGGCTCAATAGTCTGAAAAGTTTGACAACCCCTGTATTATATGAAACGTAATTCCATACTATGAACTGTTTTTCTTTCAATTAATGAAACAATTGTTGTAATTTAGCATTCATCTTCACCTTATTTAAAAAATGGGAATATCCAAGAACAGGAACAGTGGTGGAAATGGAGTGATATGCAGAAGTATAGCATATACCTACTTCTCAATTTCAAAGTTTTTTGTATCTTCAATATGTACTATTGAAGTCATTGCCATTCACCTAGTTCCTAAAACCCATCTTTACTGTATACCTAGTTCTCAAAAACCCATTTCCATCATAGTCCTTATCTCTATAGAATACATTTAAAGTGCATTCAACTTGCAATTTTCCAACTTACCATCTCATTCTCAGTCCTGTAAGCCTAACACAGGAACAGATCCAGGGAGTGTTCCAGGGTTTTTCTGAAAATTTTTATTCACACTGTTTTCTTTTCATTGCAACACATGACAACCATCTCTTTCCCTTTATGTGGCCAAAGGCCCATGAAAAATGAATTCTGCTAATCTTTATTCGGTCAAATATTTTGTAGGGAGATAAATTTATATTCCCATGAACTTATCTTTCATATGTGTAAAAATCATGTCGGTACAACAGTAATCAAATCATCAAATGAATTAAATAGGATGGTGTAATCAAAGTGAAAAAATATTTTTTTCCCTGAAATTTTCATGATAATTCCATAGCAATTCTGAATTTTCAAATTTTGGAAGACCCTCAGCTGAACAGGCTAGATCTGCGCCTGTAACCGAAGTCAGGAACTATCTGCATATGCTAATATAATTGCATTTGTGATCTTTCAGTAATTCCACTTGAGATATCAGAAAAACTGTCAGCCAAAACATATGTTTCTTGAATTTTTAAGTGGTTCTCCTTGGCTATGTATATATGTGTGCAAGTGCCAAATTTAGAGGCCATACCACTGAAGCTGATGGGCTTAGATTTTTAACATTTACTCTTTATTATGTCTGGTGAAAACATTTTTGTTTTTTTGAAAATTCCTCTCCTGAATAGGTTTCTAGTTGAAGGATAAAATTCAAGTTTAAGCTAAATTAGCATCCTTTAGTTTCTGTCTGGTACTTGTTTCTTGAAAATTCATACTTTTTAGTGATTACCAACCAACAAAAGATTATAGAGATTACTCATTTATTGATTACTCTTCTTTTTTCCAATGTTTTAATTGATCATCCCGAAATGGCTCATTGCAAAAATGATCTTGGTCATATGATGGTTTCTGTAGCGATTAACAAGACCTGTTTTCAATTATTTTTTTGAACTGTGACCAAATAATATGAATAAATGATTTTGTTATGAGTAGATTTCTATTAGTATATCTCTGAATTTTTGAGATGAGGTATTATTATTATTTCTATTATTATTCGGACTATCCTCATCTTGGTTGTTTTTCATACAACGTTTCGGCTGTTGTACTCTACGGCCTTCATCAGGTATCATCTTGTAGGTGTGGGGAAGTAACAAGCCGAACCCTTTATTTAACCAACAGGGTATATTGACTGCACTCCCCATCTTAGCATTAGTTGTATTATTATTGTCTCACACTCTGTAACCACTACACTATGTGTCCACATGGACACATAGCGTAGTGTTTATAGAATCAGACAAAATTACTGCAAGCAATCTGATGGTTCTAGGTTCAATCCCAGTGTGAGAAAATAATACTACTACTAATGCTTAGAAGGGGAGTGCGGTCAATATACCCCCCCCCCCGTCAGTTGAATAAAGGGTTCGGTTCGTTACTTCCCCACACCTACCAGATGATACCTGATGAAGGCCGTAGAGTACAACAGCCAAAACATTGTATGAAAAACAACCAAGATGAGGATAGTCCAAATAATAATAGAAATAAAAAAAAAAGAGATTTCTATTGTTCCATATGTTGATATGTGGCAAAAATCTCATGTTTTTATTTCTATAAGTAAGAGATGATTTTTCTTCAGAAGGCAGATCATATATAGCGTATGTTCGATTTATTGCGGCAATGTTCTGTGATGATGCAATATATCCACTCTGAATTTTCATCATATAAAACGTAGGCTTTTACTGGAATTAAAAAATGCGGTAGTCTGGTAGTGTGGAGAGCAAACTCATTATTGCTGGCATGCTCATTATCAAGCCATATTTGCATAAAGCTGCTGTGCAGATAATTATTCAAGTCAACTTTTTTTTAAATCAATAAATCTTTTAAAAAAACACATAAAAGAAAGTAGTTACAATATCATCAACAAATATCTCTGCAGATTTCAAAATGTTTTGTGCCAGCCATGAATGACTTTTTTTAAAAACAGTTTTCACTTCAATCATCATTATTACTTGTGAATTGTTTCTCCTTCCCTACCCACCTTCTCTCTCTCTCTCTCTCTCTCTCTCTCTCTCTCTCTCTCTCTCTCTCTCTCTCTCTCTCTCTCTCTCTCTCTCTCTCTCCATTATTCTCTTTTATGGTCTCCCTCTTTTTACTTCTTTTTTTCCCCATATCATATATTTCAAAGTACTTAGTGTTCTTTCTGATTCGTTTCATATTACAGTAAATCCTTGATAAAATGGATTTCAGCTCTAAGATCACTTATGGATTCATCCACACTGACTTTAGATTTACCAAATGAAATTTGATAAAAGCAGTGAACACATGGACCATTACAAACTGTCTTCTTCTTTATCCAAAAAGTTTGATAGATGCAGCCCACATATGGACCATATAAATGCATGAAACACATGGACCATATAAATGCATGAAACACATGGACCATATAAATGCATGAAACACATGGACCATGTAAATGCAGAAAAAAACACATAGACCATATATATGCGATGAACATGAAGACCATATAGATGCAGTGAGCACCTAAGCTATATAAATGCAGCAAAAATGTAGGCTATATAAATGCAGTGAACATGTGGACCATATAAATGCAGTGAACACATTGACCATATAAATGCAGCGAACACAGTGACCATATAAATGTGGTGAACACATGGACCATAACAAACTTTCTTATGTATTCACCAAAATTAAGTTTGATAAATGTGAGAACCAATCAAGTTATTGAACTGAACATAACATTAGTCATTTGCGTGAAGAAGTAAGGTTGAAAGTAGAATGAGGGACAACTGAACTACCTATGGATTTACCAAACAATGTAAGGTAAGGTCAAAAATAGAATGAAGGATAACCAAACTGCCTTTGGATTTCCCAAAGAATGTTAATTACATGTGGTGAACTACCAAACTCACTTCTTATTTACAAAACGAGGGGCAACCATTGGGTATAAAGAACTTAAAGCTTCAACGTCCACTTCCTCCCCCTAATTAGTCTGTTATAGCAAGGATTTACTATACTGTCTTTTTCTTTGTAGAGTCAAGCCCACACAAACTATTTTTTTTCTCTATTAGTTCAACTGCTTTTTATTGATTATAACCCTTTTTAGTGCCTTTCATCTTGGGTTATCTTCACCAAAGCCATTTTCACTCAACACCTTCCATCCAGTTTGAGGAACTTGACGTGTTTCTTTCATCTCTAAAATACAGTACATCATCATATCTTAAATTAAATGAAAACAGCTTTCTTGAAAAGAATTCATAAACTTTATCTTTTAAGAGTTACATTTTTGCATGTAAAAGAGCAAGAAATTTTTTTTAATTATTTTCTTTTTTAACCAAAAATTCATAAAAATGGTTAGAAACTAGTAAAAATGGTAAGAAATTAATGAAATTTATGAGTTTGTATTTGCTTCAGCAAAGATAACTTCATACGAATACATAATTCTTACTTTGTGAGTATACAATGACGCAATCACAATAAAAAGGAATATTAGTCAGAGTGTCATAATCAGTTTCCTTTTTGTTATCTTAGACTGACTTCTTCACTCATACACTCTGACGTATAACATGAGAGCATACATTTCCAAGTACTACAGTTTTTTGTATGTTAGGTATGCTCTATTTGATGGCATGTAAGACCCCCTACACTTTTCTCCCCGGAAATGGCTCATAAGGTAAGTGTAATCTTTTTTATCCGGTCCCACATGGGGCAGGAGGAGTTTTGAAAAAACTGAATGATAAATGAGTGGAATTCAGGGAAATGTATTTTTTTACTTGATATCCCCCGCTAAAAGACTAGGGAATTGTATGCAATCAAGTACAATAATATTCATTACCAATATCTGACTTTAACAAAAGAAAAACTTTAGATTGGTTTTATGGAAAATCACAATTAGACATCAGCACAGATAACTTCCTTTTTGCATTGAGTATTCTTTAAATAGTGTTCCTGAAAGTTGCACTGTTTACTTATATTTTACTAAAATAACATGTGCTACACTTTGATCTTGGGTAACAGTTTGGAAAGTAGGTTTGCATCACACAGACAAGATTACAAATTTAAATCTACAGGTCTCGATACAGTATCACCCATAAATAAGTACACTCAACCAATTTTTTTTATAAAAGATTAATTTTTTACTAAACAAAACATACCAACATTTCATTATTTCTTGTTGAACATTATACAATCAAAACAGATATTAAAAGATATCATTCATTACCAAATTCTACAGATTTAAAATTCTGTAACCAAAAATATGAATGTATAACTTTCCAAAAATAAGTGCACCACAGCAAAAGAAGTTGAAATTTGATATCAATATTTGGTGTGGCCATCTTTATTTTCTATGACTGCATTTAGTCTTGATGACATTGAGCTCATTAGATTTGCACAGACTGTCACTGGTATGTTTTTCCACTCCAATAAAGAGCAGTCTTTCAATTCTGTCTCGTTTAATGATCGTCAGTTTTCTACTTTTCATTCAAGTACATTCCTCAAGTTCTCACTTAGATTTAAATTTGGTGACATGTTAGGCCAAATGATTACGTTTACCTCTTGCTTCTTCAGGAACTCTGAGGTTGATTTTTGTTTCATCTGACCACAGTATGCTGTCCCATAACTTAGAATATTTCTCTTGCGCAAACTTCAAACGAGTCTATTTGCGGTTTGTGTTTTGACGGTTTCCTATATGGTCGTCAGCCATGTAAGCCTATCTTGTTCAGGGTATGTTTGATTGTTGTAATCAAAACATTCACAGCACGCATGTTTTTTACTTCATTAGCAAAATCTACTGCCAATTCCTTTGGTTTTCATCAACCAATCTCCAGATTTAATGAATAGACATAGTGTCAGCTTCCATGGTCCACCAGATCGCTTTTGTACATCTACAACTTTTCCACTTTTCTTGTAGTATTGCATAATTTAGGTAACAATATTTTTGCTTAACCTGAGTCTTATAGCAATTTTCTAGTAGATTTTGTTCTGTTTGTGAAAATTATCAATACTTTCTTTCAAATCAGGATAGAGTTCTTTTCCATGTGGTGCCATTTCTGGTAAAAAAAAAAGCCTGTACACTGAAAATTATTTTTATAAGAACCATTTAAACATTGCAAGTTCTGTCTGTATTCAAATTTTTTTAAATCCTTTACAAGGGAAAAAAATTGAATACTTACTATGTAGAATGAAATAAACTTCTCCCATAAGGGGACACTTATTTTTGGACCATATTCTACCTATATTTTTGGCAGTGGGAGTTTCAATACTGTAGAATTTGGTAATAAATAATACTTATCCATTTTGATTGTATAATTCTCCACTAGAAATGATAAAATCCTGGTATGTTTGGATTAGGAGAAAATTAACACAAAATTGATACTCATTTATGGGCAACACTGTATATTTATTTTGTATTTTTTCATCAGCAATTTAAAAGAGATTTGATAATACATAATTACTTGACTAATCTTATTGATTATCCTATTGACTAATTTGATCTATGCAGGGTTTTGTAACCTCACTAGTTATTATTAAGATGAAACCAACTAATCATTAACAAGTCTAGTTTTGCCTTTCTGCTATACCAAGCAGTTGCAATGTGATTATTTGAAAAGAATTTAAAAAAGAGAGAGAGGTGGAAGTCATAATTTACCTATAGAATTTGCTTGACTTTTAATATCCATTAATTGTACAAGAGTCAATTTTATGAGTGTTTGCTGGGAGCGGTAAACGGGGCATTTGTTTTTTCTAGATCGAGCTTTTTCACTTCAGGTGACAGTGTTTGACAGTTGGAACCTTATAGTCAATTAAGGATAGGGATGCAGTAAAATACTTTTATGTAATCCCAACTTAATATTCCCATATTGATGGTATTTTCTTTGCTGATAACAGGGTTATCCTTAAGATATAGTCCAAATATGTATTTTGCCCTCCACCCTAGAAATACTTTCTTTTACAACTCAACCTCTGGAAAAGTGTCTGCAGACGCCCATGGTCAATATGCCATAAGTTCATATTCATTCATTCCTTCATGTATTCATTTTGCTTTCTTTCGCATTACCTAATTTGTTGTTTGTATCTTTTTATACCAAAGTTGTACCACAAACTTTATTTTCCTTACTAGTTTCTAAAAGTACAAAAAAGCGATAGGCAGTGCCTCTTCTGAACATGAATTAACAAACCATTAATCTAACCATCAGTCATTTTAGTCTTTTATAATCATATAATCTACTTATCACTGTTTTTGATAAAGCTACCAATTCTTATCAAAAGAAGAGTAAAAGGTGGATAGAAGTATATAAGATCATGAACCAAGTGTATGACAACAGGGTTGGTAGCTTCATCAAGAAGTAGGAAGAAAATACACAGAGAACAGGAAATAGAGGGAACAACCAGAGAATGTTCCAATAAAAACCCGGGCTGAGTTATATGATGATATAGTATCAATGTCCGCATCATTCTTACCCAAAGGAATCATAGTCATCAGTCTTTTATTGTCCGTCATTAGGCATGGACCTTCCCCAGGATTTGCTCAGCCCCTCTCTATCATGGGCAAAGCAGAGCTTATACTTTCTGAATTTGTCTAGATTGTCTGTATTCTACCAGCCCTGGTTTTGCATGTGATCCCTGGGGATCCATGTTGTGAGTCGTGATGTCCATTGATTGTCTGCCATTCTTGCAACATGGCCATCCAATTGCCATTTAAGTTTTCTAGTGGACTCTATGATGTCTCAAACTCCTGTTTTCTCCCTGATATATTGTGCTGTCTTGTGACCTCTCCACACAAGTTTGAGCCATATTCTTTCATGTGCATGTTGCATGCTCCTCAGTTTGAGGGTCAGTCTCTTGGTTAAGTTCCATGTTTCAGCTCCATAAGTGACTATCAGGAGGATGCAATGGTTGAATACCCTTCTTTTTAAGACTGATGGGATTTTCTTGTTCTTAAAGGTTGACTCTGCTCTGCTGAAGGCTTGCCATCCTAGAGTGATTCTTTGCTTGATTTCTTCTTCTTCTTCTGAGGTCTGCATGGAGATTTGATTGTTAAGCTAAGAAACCGAATATCAACCTTTATATTTATCAGCTGATGAGTTTTAATAATACTTGTTGGAGGATAAAACCAATGATATTATCTGTAGTATGCATAAATATTTTTTTGATTTTTAAAAAAAATATCATGCAGAAGATATATTTACAGAACTATTAGTTATTTTCTGCATTGTTATTTTATTCACTGAAAATTAGGACATTTGCAAATAAGAGTTGAGGAAAATAAGTGTTCACAACTTATTAAATTTCAATGGATTGCATAGTCATTTGGTTGCTTGTGAGAACATGTTTTACTTACATGTCTATATGTATATCACATACATGTGTGTGTGCGTACATGTGTCTTTGTTGGTCTTCAGGTGTACAATTACACATCTAGAAAATTTATTTCAAATACTATCATTTCTGAAGTGATGATAAGCATGCCATATGCAGTTAGAGCGAAATGACCTAATCATCTCCTACCTGCTATCAAAAGTAGGATCTATCGTCATTAATTCTGATAGTAAAGATCACTGAGTCAAGTTTCAGAGTCAGTTCAGTAATTACAAATCTGCACTTTATATACCTGCTGATAAACTGTTTTTATACTCCAATGTAAGCTCATACAGAGAGCCATCTCAACAAGACAATCTGGAGTCAAAAAAAGGTATTTAATTTCAAAATACATTTTTCATTCTATCCCACTCACTCATATCTCTCTCTCTCTCTCTCTCTCTCTCTCTCTCTCTCTCTCTCTCTCTTTCTCTCTCTCTCTCTCTCTCTCTCTCTCTCTCGGATATATTAGAAACTGTCAACCAAATCTGTCATCATCATAGGTTTTTTCAGTTTTCAAGTAGTTCCGGCTGGCTATGTATGTATGAATGTATATATGTATGTAGGTAGGTATGTATGTTGTATACAGGCTCAATAGAGGTAGAGGGCTGGAAATGTAAACATTTACTCCTTATATATAAAAAAAACAATGTATTTTTTTCTTTTAAATCACCCCTAAAATAAGTTTTTAGTGGGGGTTCAATTTACAGTGTAAGTTTATGCTAAATTGGTCCCTTAGTTTGTGTTCAAACTTCTTAATGGTCTCAACAAAAGGTGAGTGAAATAACTTATTCATAGATCACTCCTTTTTCCTATTTTCCTATTGCTCATCCCCAACATGGTATGCCGTCAAAAGATATTGTTCTCAAGATAGTTTCTATAGAATGACTGAGCAGACTTGTATTCAAAATGTTTTTTTATTGGTGTAAGCCAGAGAGAGATTCGTTATAAAAACTCTGAACTGAAGAAGGCAAGGATAATTTATTAGCCCTTGGAAAATTCATAAAATATTTTTAATACTCTTCTTTTCTTTCTTCATATTAAAAAGTATGATATCACTTTATCTGTAAGGTTCAGCAACATTGTCCTTAGTCATAACTAAGTGACAAACCAGGTGCTTGAATTTGAAAATAACTCTCTTCTCATACTGAATTCAATACAGTTTTTACCATCATCTCAAGCGGCAGAGTATGCAAAAAATTTATTTCTCAAAAAAATGTTTTTTGTGTATTCGATCTCATCATAAAAGGATGGCCACTCGAATAAAATTTATATGAGTTTCCATAAATGTCACTGTTTAATAAACATTAGAATTTATTCATAGGTGACAATAGTTTTTCAGAGTCCTGTAAAAGGAGAGAAAAAACCAAGTAAGAAAACAACAACAACTCATCATCAGTTTTTCAGCATCCGTTGTTGGACAGTGACTTCTCGATGCAGCATCAATATATCCAGAAATTGGCCAAGACATCACAACATCTTATTTTATGCCAGACACAATTTCGCATATGAGCTCTGGGGATATACATTGTGTGTATTTTTTAATGGATTTTATGAAGTCTCTGACAATATTCCTTATTCATTACCTTATAAACTTGGAAGTACAACAAAGCAGGAGAATGTTATTGATTCATCCTCTCTCTGTGCATATGATAGCGCAAGAATAGTCTTAAAGATCTTATTAAAAGTTGGCAGACAGTTTCATAATGAAAATGTCCAAAGATGATTAGATAAGAGAACTTTAGCTTTTTTTTTATCCAACTGCACTTGAGAAAGCACTTTTTTTGCTCAATCAAATAAAGACAAATGAAATCTCTACAATAAATATTGTACTCTAAGGACAATTTATGAATACTCCATTTCTAAGGTTATTCATAAACACCCAGTGATTTTGATACAAAGTGCAGACATGATTATCAATGGTCAGGAATTTAGATCCTGATTCAAAATGTTTAGTTTCATTAAACAGAATTCACTAAGTTCTGTATATTCTACGAATGACAGCCTCTTAGCATAGAGGGTATAAATTTCCTTCGATTTTCTTAATTTTTCTTTTGATTATGGAATATTTCACTATGTGTAACTCCTGTTATATACTGAAATATGACTTGGCAAAAATACTGCATATATAAATCTATCATAAGAAAGGGACACTCTAGGTTTTCAAGAGGATACTTTTAGTCAAATTGTATCAGAAAATATGCAATAGATCTTTGGCTCTGCATTTAATTAAATGCATAGAAAAACTATTGGATCGAAATACATGAATATATGTTCGATAAATACAAAGGTTCAAATTCAAAAGACATTAAATTATTTCCATATTAAGACAAGCCTAACTGCTGAAGGGTCAAAGTCCACTCATTTCTATTCCAAATGAAGATGATTTCTGTAACTTCTGTATTGTGTGTATAGTAAATGAATCCTTAGGTATGAAAGATTTGTCAGTTTAGCCCAGTCAGCTTCACTCCAATCATATGGTTGTGATTTCAAATCACAGTAGGGAAATGTTAATTTTGTATGTAGGTTTGGTTTATCATGATATGATAGGTAAATAGTGAAGAGCTTACTTCCACAAATTTGGTGAGGATTGTTCTTGTTATTGTTCATGTAACAGGAGGAAAACGAAGACAACTCCAACTTGGACGGGAGTTTGATATGCAAAGACATAACCGTCACTACAACTATCAAGTTATGGAAATGGCTTGGTAATCTTACACCTCGAGTACAACTGATATATCACGAATCTATCTTCATGCTTATCCATGAAGTTCTACTGAAAGTAACAAAAAGGGATGTCAGAACCACTGGGGCAGTGAGAACTGGTGCCCCACTGCCTTCTCAGTTTGTGGGCAGCTCTATGAAAAGATGAGCCATCTATGAAAAATATTCATTTCTAATCATCACTTGAACTCAATCAAGAAAAAGTCACTTGTGCCATTATAGACGTTGCAGTGCTGCCAAATTAACTATTGTTAAATCTGGTTGGATTTTCTTTCCAATCGACCCAGAAAAAAAATCTATGAAAACCAAAATCCTGGCAAATTTTTTAAATAATTAGTCAGTTTTACAGAAGTAAACATTTTGTCCTTAATAATAATCTTTTCTGGAGTCTTGGTAATTTTATTTGATAAATGAAATGAGTATACAAAACATATTCAACAATAAAGTTAGCTAGAAATGAAAAAACTCATTCCAGACATTTTCAAGACCATCTCAGAAATTTGTGTTGATCAGAAATACTTTTGAGCCCTGCTGCTCAAGTTTGCTCAAGTGAATATTTTATTAACAAATCTTGGCTGTTGTTTGCTGAGAAACTGCCTTTTCAGTTGAGAAGAAAGAGATCTTCAAATAAAAGACAACTAGAATAAGTAAGACATTTATCCTTTCTCATTTTATCCATCTTTATATCTGAGCATCTACCACAATATTTTTTGACTCTTTGAAAACCCGTGGCAATGATTAAAAATTTTTTGTGGCCTCTAGTTCAAGATCAAAGTGTAGTACCTGTTCTTATCACATCAACGAAATATAGCCGTAATGGTCAAATTTTGTTAAATCAAAATAGATGAAATCACTATAAAAATATATTCATCTAATGCAGAATAGACTACTCTAATTCGAGACATTTTTTTGTTTTTGAGAAAAATCAACTCTAATTAAGGGAAGTGAGTGGGCCTAGAATGGGTGATCAATATACAATGTGTTACAATGCAAAACTGGATACTGATTTTGTGTCCGCTGATGTTCAATTTTCATAATAAATATCTTCGAAATAATATCTATAGAGTAATGTACAGGTATTAGTACAGTTATTTAGTTCCAAAACTTCCATACTGTTCAAAATACCTTTGTTCAAGTGCAAAATTACCTTCACCACTTTTATTCCAAGAAGTACATATGGAACAGAGCTCTTGACATAAGATTGTACCCAAATTCAAAATGTTATAAATTCAAAAAATAATGTTTAGAAAGTTTGGGTCCAACTTTACCTGATGTGTACACACACTGTGAATCAATCAACCACTTAAGAGTCAATTCAGTTGCTTTGCCTAAAAAAATTAGTTTTTCCAAATACAAAAGGTCTCCCAAGAAACTAAGGTCAGATTCAATTAAAGCTGTTCATTCTGCCTAGGCAAAATATCTTTTTATCATATTTTTGTCGATTTCGATTTAACAAATCTTGACCACAATAATTTTCTGTTTTGAAGACCCTGAGGGGTCCGCCCTACCCCAGGTTGGGAACCTCTTCACACTCTTTTTGCCATAACATTGCAATCTCAACATAAAAATATGTTGTAAAATGCCCTTTCTGAAAAGCCTCCCATTGCTTCTGGTGCCCCTAGTAATAAATCATATACAGAATATTGATTTTCTAAGAGTTTCTTTTTTGCTACGTCTCTGTCATTTGTACTTTGAATTTTTTGAACTGAAATTTAGATTCTGTATAATACTCGACCAACTGAATCATTCACTGCATACTTATTGGACAGATATAAGACAAAACAGGTATCTCAAGTGCAATAAATTAATTTTATGTTGTTAACAATATCCTGTTGGTAGGTGAATAGAGCTTTCATTGAAAAGCTTTTTGCCTTGAGATTGGCTAACTAACTCTTCTACAAGAACATGGTTTCCAAAAATGGACAATATTGGCCACAAGGAAGAAGTTATAAAAGATTATATATGAAAAAAAAAACAGAAAATTCTGGGAGTAGAAAAATACTAATAATTATACTTTGATAAAGTCAAACTAGAAAGTGTGAAATTTCATGAAGCTTACAAACAGCTGAAATAGATGAATGTAAATTAAACATTAAACATTTCTGATGTATACAGTTAATCTTTAAGATTTCGGATATCCTTTGTTTTTAGTTTTCTTACTATGTGCCCTGCCCATTTCCATTTTTGTTGCTTAATTACTTTTGCAATACCCTTCACCTTGGTCCTCATGTGGATCAAAGTTGATTTTTTCTATCACTAAGGGTTATCCCTAACAATGCTATTTCCATAGCCATCTGTACTCTTCTGAACTTGTTTGAAAGTGGTTTCGTAAATTTCCATTTTTACAATCATACACCATAGCTGGTATTATGCATTTCTTGTATACTCAATGTTTTAAGCATAATGGTAATTTGCTTTTCCATATGTCTTTATTTATATCAAATGCAAATTCAGCCAATCATTATGAGCCATCTTATTTCATTTCGATGATCTTTCTCCAGAAGCCAAGCCCCCAAATCTCCACCAACAAAAAAAATAGTTTTTTTACATTAATCTACTCCCATTAAATAGATAGTAAGTATTGATAATCATTCATGAAGTGACTGCTTCAAGTTGTATTGTAATAGCAACTCCATGAAAAATGTTAGGTAAATAATTAATCACCACTACCCTCAACAGACCTGTTTAATCACAGTTGCTGGGTTTAAGTTATTCATGTGTTCTGACATCTATATGTATCTATGAATCTATCAAACTATCTGGACTTTATCCAGCCCTAAACATTCATAGGAGAAACTTGAAATTATGCATACAAAGAAACACACATACACACACACACCTTAAATTGTTTTTTTGAAAATTGTCCCCCTGAATAGGTTTTCATTGGAGGGTTTACAATGAAAGTTCATGACAAATTGGTCCTTTAGTTTATGTCAATATTTTGGAAGTTTTTTTTAAATCATGAATTTATGGTTCAAACCATATTGGTAGTACTTTCTTCAGGGTAACTAGATCTTATAACCACCACTACTCAATTTACAAGGTAAAAAGAAGCATATACAGGTAGCAGTGTTTCGTGATTTCCCTCGGAATGCTAGTTGAGATTGTGTTTATCAAAACTACAAAATAGTTAATCTTCTTTTATTTTGCAATCTAGCAATCCAATGTATGAGAATTAAATGGTTATTTTCAGATTATGTATTTTACTACACAAAAAAGGATATTCATCTTTATTCTACAATAAAATAAAGTTCTTTACAAACTAGCTAAAACTCAAAAATGAATAAATATAAAGTTAATGTCATGAAATTGATATCAAATAAAGGAAATGAGATTCAAATAAAAGAGATGCTTATTTCTTTATTACTTTTTTTTAAAATTTTTATTTTGAGGATCCAGTTGGTATATTATTTCTTTATCAACTGTAAATATTTGGTTATGACACTATGTCAAATCGGATTAAAGGGGTTTGCCGGTTGAAAAGACTGACCAGATTAACAAGAGTTGAAGCTTGCAGGACCACAAAACTAGAGTTGATGCCTACTGAACCACAATTGTCAGTAAGTATGAATCAAACAGGCGTAAAAACAGAACAAAAACTTGAAGACAGGACTTAGGTAATGAAAACCAAGCCAGAGGAAAAAAATTATGGAAAATCTTAATCTTACTTCTGTTTTGTAAGTTAGATAAAGCAAAAATAAAATTTTTCATACAGTGACTTCATCTTCCGATGTGATAAAAAAAAATTTCACATTTTTATGTTTATAGATATATGTAGTTAACTGTTTCATTTTAAAGTTCATCTGAAACATTGTTTCAATTCTTGTTAATTCTTGGAGAAATTTCATCAAAACATAGACTGTTGAGAGGCGAAAAGTTCTGATAATCTTTCCATCATTTTCTTAATACAAGAAGCTTCTAGTATTTATTGTATTACCACTCGGACTTTATATTAGTATTGTATTCCAAGACCAAGCGATGTGGCTGGGTTGGATAACTGGTAAATAATCATAATTAGTTTTTAATGAAATTCAATATAGAAACAAAGAAACAGTATTTTGCATAAACAAATGTTTGTGTATATCTCACCATGAAGTTTTTTCCATTGTCAGCAATTAAAGAAAGAATTTAGGCAAATTTTTAGTACTTAATCAATAGGTATTTTTACATCTCTTCAGTGTGGCTATAGACAATATATATCTATCTATATATAGATATATGTGTGTGTGTGTAGTCACTTGCTTGAGAGTTCATAAGTCATAAAATGTTGACATACACTGAGTAATTTTCCTTTTAAATTTCGTTTGTAATATATATGTATGAATATATATATGTAAATGTACATATATATATACATATAAATGTATATGTTTGTATATATCTGTATGTATATATGTGAACACACACACACACACATACATATATGTATATATACATATAAATTAATGTATATGTATAAATATGCATAAGTATTTATGTAAATGTATATATGTACATGAATATATATATATATATATATATGCAATAACTTAATTTTGCAAAACACTTCAAAAGATGCTCTAAAAAGAATAGTGCCTTAGAGTTTTTCTAAGCCTCTAATTAAAGAGAATCTTCAAAATTAATACTTATGAGTTTGAGCAAAAATGATTCCTCTATAAGCTCTTAATTGTAATTATTGATTATTTCTCAAATGTGTACTTGATTAAATTGTTTCTTAGTCTACTAATTAAGAATCATTGAGATAAATATATTTCATATTAGTATGAATTTTCCCATTGTTAGACCTCTTAACCTTGAGATAATATTGGCTTTTCACTTTGATAAAAAAGAACAGCATTTGAATACAAAATTCAACAATAACTTCTTTTTTTTTTTGGATGTCATTCAGAAATAATTTTTCACGCTTTACATTTTTACATTCTTCAAGAACGTTTTAGAATGGATAATTTACAGCTTGTGAATGTTGATATTTTTGCACCCCCTATACTTTTAGTCAAGAATTGAATGAGAAACCCTTCTTTTTGATAGATATCTAAAACATCACTTCCAACAACGACTCCATACAAAAGCCCTGAGCACATGCGTTTAATTGCTGTTTTGCCCCAGTACTTCTAACAGGTTGCTCTCTCTCCTTTCTCCCAAGGATTGGTATCATTTTCCAGCCTCCCAGCCGATCTGTACTTTACCTTTCTTTCCACCGTGACCAATCACTGTACTAAACATTGCACATTTTAGTTCACCGATGTTGAGGCATCTCACATACACACAGCTACCCAAATGTGTCCTCACAGCTAACTCCGAACATAAACGCACCTCCATCACTTATGAATGGAATGGAAGCCCCTTTTTATGCAAGTCACAATGATCAGTCTCCTAATTCTCCTTACTTAGGGAAGCGCACATGGACTAAATCCCACATGTTTTCTAAGTCTTACATAGTCTGTCCATCATGTATTTTTCAGCATCTGAGAATGGCCCCCAAGTTGCCCACACACAATCCCAAATATATTGCCCTCAACTTGGTAGTTAGGCATATAGATTTGTACCCAGTCTTTGTAAACATTCCATGGTGCATTCCAAGTCTTATGGATTCACAGCACTTCACGTTCAAACACACAACTATGACTATCTTGGCTCAAAGCTTCTATCTTTTGCAAAGAAGCTATCTCTCATCTTCTCTGCTCTTCTCTTAACACAATCATGTCAATATTTTCACTTATATATTTCAATTTCAGTCCTGTATCGTCATAAATGTTTATGTATTAAATGTACGTTTTATTTGACCTTCTAAATACTTCTATGTGTTATTTTTACTCTGTTTAATCTCTACATCCACAATCAAACCTGGCACGCATATTCTATCAACCATACATTTCCCTTGTTCCTTTTACATCCCCAGTGACATTGGCTTGTGGCACTAACAACAAAACCACGTGGATAAAATCCTTTATCTCTCTCTACATCTTCTCACCACACACAACCAACAGCTATTTCTACTCTCTTCCACTGAATATAGGAACCAAATTCCGATAATATTCTATTCAGTTCCACAAATTAGTAATAGCTGCCCAATACTGCAACATACATGACCATTTTGAAAGTATCAGAAAGTGGAAGGAGAAAATATGATCTTTACAACCATTGGATAATTACTTACCATCAATCTTTCAGCCTGGTTACTAAGTCTTACCAAAGGGTATGAAGCAAAATCTTCATTTTTAAAAAAGTCTTTTGTATTTGCCACTTTCTTTAAAAGAAGCAACTATCATCAACTATTGATGATCTGCCATAAATAAGCAATGATAAGAATATTATTTATATGTAATGGATGAGTCAATGAATTCATGTGAAATGAATTAACACTTTCCATAGTTGAATTTTTACAAAAAAAATCATTTTATTTTGATTATAAAAGCAGTTTGCAAAACACATGATATTTGGTTCTATCTCATGCTCTGTTTGTAATATTTATTCATCGGGAAAAAGACAAGAGTCAGGGACGTATAAGACTCCATTAAAAATCTCAAATGACAGTGGGCTGGCCATGTTGCAAGAATGGCGGACAACCGATGAACATCGCGACTCACGACATGGATCCCCCGAGATCACATGCACAACCGAGGCAGGCAGAATATTAGATAGAGAGACGAGCTACACAAATTCAGAAAGTACTGGCTCCGCGACACCCATGATAGAGAAGTGCGGCAAATCCTAGGTAAGGTCTATGTCCAACGATGGACATTGAAAGACTGATGATGATGATGATGATGATGATGAACCTTATTGAGAAAAACTTATTTCTAATTAGGAAACATAAACTCTCGTGCTATAAACTTATAAGCAGTTATTTGAGCTAAATTTCATATAAATCCAAATATGTTAATTTCATCAATTTACGATCTCTATAAGGAGATATATTTTTAATTTTCATCTTAAAAATCTTGATACTGTGCATGAATAAATATCCAGAAGACATCTTGCATTTTGTTTTACAATAAAAAATTGACCGAACTAAGTCTGTTGAATTAATTCTCAATTCACACGTTGAGATTATGTTGATTACGGCCAATTTAGCCACTACATTAGTTAATACTGTGCTTATCCCTTTCTGAGTAATTTATTAACATGCCACTCATGTGAAAGACGTTTGTTAACAAAGAAAAAGCTTTATCGATTTTAGGTAATTTATCCCCTGTCAATTTTCAGCCTCTTTAATTTATTATACGCTGTAACAGCTTAGGATAAAGTCCATTTCTCAAGATTGCAGCCAAAAACCTTTGCAATAATTCTTCTGTACATGCATGAAGGTAATTTATTTCTTAATCATCCTTATTGACATCAATGACATGACCACTAATTCTTTGTGATAAATGGCCACCTGATCTTCAGTCAGATTAAAATTGAACTATCTGGCATTTTTTGTAAATCATATGGGCAGTTCTTTTCACATTATAGGTTTGTGTACATAAATCCTATGTGATAATGGTTAATGATAACTGTTGCATGAAACAGTTTTGAAAAGCAATTGAATATCTTTGTAGTTTGTCATTAATTTAGAAATATCATTGCTATATAGGGAAAAAAGGCTTACTGATCTATAATTCAGGTATGACTTTTTTGCTCAAAGATTTTTTCATCGTACCTCTTGATATTTTGCAAAAACTTTTTGAAGTATCAATCAGACTGACTTATACAGAATTTGATATCCAAAATTCAATTTTAAAGTTAATTAATAACTTGCAGAGCAGCACAAAGTTAGAAGTAGTGCAAAGAAGATATTTGTATGGTGTTATGGTAGACATATGCACTTGACTATATTTACTGATCCTGTGGTTTTTTGAACATCTGTTTATCAAAAATTAATTTTTGATTTTAGTTCAGATTTTGATCACTGTAAATCATTATATGATTTCTGAAAATATTGAACCTTAAGCTATTTCAGTAATTATGTATATATATACATGTGTATACATATGTATGTGTGCATATATATATAATACTAATCAGGAATACAATATAATATGATATCTGATGTATGATGGGTTTATCTCATAAAGTGCTTGATACATCCAACTTTGAACATAAAGTCGAGTTCGAGGAGAGCTCAAAATATCAGAGACATAAACATGTTTGTGTAGCAAATCTTTTACTTCATCATATATATATATATATATATATATACATTACAAGAAGTAGTTCAATTATCTAAAAAACTTTTTGAAGATGTTCTTTGTCCATCATTTAACCAGACATATATATATATAGAGAGAGAGAGAGAGATCCAGGGTGGGCAATAAATATTCACACAGTATGAAACATTGAAAGTTTCATCCAATAACTTTCTTCATGTGCGGTCTATGAAATTCAAATCGTGCCACAGTTGAGATACAGCATAGGCTATGATTTGTACAAAATATGAAGTTGATAGGTTTAGCTACGGTATGTTGATGTAACTTGGTGTGTTGTGAGCAAAGTAAATTTTTAGATGAGAGAGATCTTAATCACAGAATACATTTGAAATTCCCTAGCCCTGGGCGAAGAAGATTTTACCAAGTGTTGGATTCTTTCTTTTAATAACTAAGGCTTTCTAGATCAGATGGCTTTTTCACAATTCATCCTTACAATATGTGAGTGCTAGCTACTAGTATCTGATGTATGGAGGCTTCCAATGGCATATGTCTTTATATGTTGTCTTATGGCACCTTGATCTGATAGATGGTAGGAGCAGACTGAGTGGTCAGGTGATCAGACAGTGCTGGTGACCCAAAGCAATAAGAGGCCTACGCAGCAAGTGTTAAGGAGCCAATAACCCTTTTCCCAAGTGCCTCAGATAACTGTTAGTCTTCACCAGAGAGAGAGAGCTTCTCCACACATTTGACCCCATAAAGGAGGAAAAAGTTCCCCATCACTTTGTCACTCAAAAAACAAAAGAAAAATTTCTTTTCACTTTTGACCCCTCAAAGAATTATATATAAACATAGAATATAAAATCATATATATATATATATAAAGGTATCTCTTAATTCCTACGATTTCGTTTAATGCATGTTTTGATGACCACAATTGAGTTAATTGTGGCCATGTCTTTAAGCATGGATAAATATTTTGAGTAACATGTTTTCAAAATACAGAAACTAATCTCTTTATTGAAATTCTTTTATTGTCGACTAAATCATGTAGAATTTCAGACCAATTTCTACATGCTATTAACATAACAGTCTCTATCCCTCTCAAAATTTTTAATGGCTCCTGCAATCTTAAGCATTAGAAAACAGATTTTGTACTTGTTCAAATACTTATGAGCAATACTTTTTACATACATAAATTATTGCGTATTTGAATCTCATATTGTTCTCTGTAGAAGCAAATGTCTGTTCAAATACTAATCATATATATATATATATATATATATATATATATATATATATATATATACATATACTATACTATACTATACTTTATTATTATGGTACAATGTATAAATTGTCTCTGGCTGGAATCAGTTGTTTACCAAGTAACACTTTCTAGGATTTTATAAACAAAACAGTGATATCAACATGGCACCCCAGCAGTGTAGATCAAACATCGCCTATCTTTCTTATGATATTCTATACATGTAGTTTGTCATTTTGCATAAGGTTTTATGTATATTGTATATCATATACCTGCTGGGGTACCCAGCGTTTCCCAGAGAAAAAAGTAATCAATACTGAAAGCTCATCTAGTAAATTCTTACTCGGAGCCTCTGAGTAGAATTTGCAACTATTCAGGTTGGTCAAAAATTACTAAATTGACTTGACCTTTGGATTGAACTTAAAAGGTCACCAAAGATCAGTACAACTTATTCTATGATCATCCAGAGGTCAAGTTACCAATAAACACAATTCTGTAGCCCATATTGAGCATCTACTCTCCTTAGCTTTAAAAATGGCTCCATTGACCTGACCCTAATTTGACCATAAGAGTTTGATAGAGGTCAATGCCACCTATCATATGTTCATACTGAGGTCAAATTTGGACCCCATAAGCTGCAACCGTCTTATTTCTCGTTGTTTGCTATCTATTACTCAAATCTTTTTCTTTTCTTCTGTTTTGACTAATAGTTGTGCTAGTAGTGGTAGTATTCATAAAAACCAGGACAAATTTATCGAGATATCAAGCAGTTGAAGTGGGGCTGTTTATAAAATATAGCCTTAATGCTGTGTTTTGGCCAACAGTGGGGGTTTGGAAGTGATAGATAGTTGTAGTCAGAAAAGTATTGTGCCCCTGTGAAAAATGGCTGCAGACAAGAAACAGTGAGTGAAAATGCCTCGTGGCCAAAATTACTCAATTACTGGAATACCTAGCTTCTAATTCTTGCTTGAATTTTAAAACACACGCAGTCATCTTTTCTATTTCCGCAATATGATTTGTCCTAATCCGAAATGTATTATTTTTATTGCCTATATTTTCAAGAATAATCTATTTAACAAATTCATTTTTGTTCATTTTTTCTTTTTTTTTTTTTTCATTTGGAATATTTCACTCTAGGGTAAAGGGGGAGAATTGGGCTAGAAGGGGGAGGGGCTGTCTCGGCCTTTGAACTTAGTATAAGTTAAAACTTAATAAGCAGGAAGGGAACTTATTAGAATATGTATAATAAGTTAATGTTTTATTGTTACCATCATCATCATTGTTGATGTTATTGTTTTCATTGTCATCATTATCATCATTGGTACTCTTCCAATTCAATAACTTTATATATCTAACTACTTTATAATTCTCATTTTCCACTTTCAAATGTTTGATAAATGTTCAATGTAAATGCCAGAAAACGGAAAGGTGAAATTTGTCACAAGGGGTGTCTGGGCTTCACAAATCAAACTAAACCTGCAAACCAGATGAGACCTAGATCTCCCTCTATGACAATAGTCATCAGGATTAGACTGTTCTTATACTATTGTCTCCCCTCTTACCCTTTTCCCAGAGGTTTGACTCAGTCCTGAGCTCAGCCCTCAATTTTTTCTGGCCTTTTTGGCATGGATTAAGGTGTTGAATCTGTTCACTGGCATAGCATGAGGCGCCAGTACTGACACTTGCGTACCAAATGGGCCGGAGATTGTGTTGTGGTGAGCATCAAAGACTGAGTGTGCTGGTGCAATACGTCAGCCAATGAGGTTATACTGAGGCTGTGCATTGCTACGCGCATTGGGAGCCTTTGGACTTGTCCATGGGCTCTCCCACTATCACTTGGCCCAACAGCACGGAAGCAGTTCACCCCGGGGGCAGCACTGTCCGATTGCATTAAGAGGGACAGGTCGGGCTTGTCCTGACACTTTTGTGACTGCGGTTGCTTTAGCAACCATGGTTGCTTAGCAACCAGTTGCTATTTTTGATGGGTTGATCCATTCATCCCCACGTAAAGCCTTGCTCTGGTGAGAGAGTGAATAAATACAAGCTCTATAGTTGGGTTACTCTTCTGAGGGAATAGCAGACCTCTACAGTCAGTACACAACTGTGTGTCTCAGTGTCTCAGGACTGTATTTGAGGTAGCAGACAGTCAAAAAGTCTGGATCCTCCTTCAAATGGATGGTAGAACTCTATAGCCAGTTCAGGTATCAACCAAATATGGAGTGTTCACATCCTGTTGTTTGAAATGTCCCCCAAGTCCAGAGAAATCATATAGAGGAAAAGCCACCCGAAATCTTTGTCTGGGAAGCCAGGCTTTTCTTTCATTCATATATATACTTACTTATAGATTTATTGGGTTACCATCTCACCAACAATTTTATGTTTCTTCATCATGTATTTAATTATTTTCACCATATACCTAATGTCAAAATGAATTGAAATGTATTTAATGCCAAGTTTTGCACATGGTTTTTTAAGAATCAAATTAGAATAAAATTCACTATCAATGGTTTATACACCTGGCATGCTCATATGTGCACACATACACACATTCCTTTTATGAATATAGATATAGCTTGGGATGACATTGTTTATTATTTCTACCTTCTTTTCAATCATGCGTGTTTCTTGTGCATGTATAAGCATTTAAATTAGTAAAATGTATATACGTGGAAGCATTTGAAACATTGTCAATAGGTAACAACTTATGTGTCATTACTGCGAAATCTCCACTTAAAGTACCCAGAGACAGTGGCTAATTGTTGCTTCAAGCAAAGCATAGCAGTCATCCAGCCCACTGTTTGAAAGGAGTTTTATTCTAACAAGTGTTCTTGATTACTGTCTCTGGAGCTCCTTGCTGTGTCCACAAAATTGGTGTTGAGTTTCTGGACAAAATATGTATGATGGACTTATATAACTACCTGAAATAAATGTATTTGCTCCCTTTAAATTTACTTGCTTTCTTCTTTCAACAAAAGTTGAAAGAACAACTTCTGCAGTAGCAAGTTTCAGAAATGTTCTCTGAACTGATTCCAATTAACCAATATCTTGTTTATGATATGGGCTCCAACCAAGAGCACAATATTCCGACAAACTAAGTATCATTACAGTGTATAATTTCTCTACTTTTGTATGAGTCAAGTCAGTAAGACATCTCTTTATTATACCTATCCATTGATTATCTTCCTTACAAATGTCAGTAATGTGTTCCATTGGGCAAAGGGTCTTTGATACACAAACTCCCAAGCCTTTTTAGAATTGAACTTCTTTGAGTGTAACTGCATTCAAAGTGTAAATGAATATATACGTATGTGTGTATGTTTGTGTGTGTTTTTATTTGCATAGTTGTATGAATGCATACGTTTACATAAGAAAAAATAAAAGCTAAAAGGTGATCAATTAAATACTTAGAAGTCAATAGAAACATGCTATCTATTTTTATCTGAATTTTTTTTATCTGAAATTCTTTCAGCCATCAGCGTAGTTCAATATATTAAAAGTAAATCATATTCCAGCATGTATCAAAAGATGCCAAAGAAATTTTCAAACGATTATTGCAAAACTTCAAAGAGTTACTCGTCATATTTACTTTGAATTCTGATTTTATTTTATTGAAAACCACACTAAGGAATCGCTTGAACTCAATAGAATCATTCTCTCTCCCCTTTGCTCCTTACCAGTTTGAATAATTCAGGAATGTTTTTTTGTCCGATAAAAGCTTTCCTATTGTACTTTATTTTTTGCAGATACAAAAATAATATCTTCTCAAAATAGATAAAGACAAACACGGCTTATCTGTTTAATAGCAGTATTGATTTCATGCAAGTGTTTGAAGTCCTATTCATGAGCAACACAATATTGTCAATTTTGACTGAGTTTTGTGTATTTCAAGTACGTTCAATTTCCTGCTTTAGTATCAGTAAGCTTAAAATAATCCTAATCCACTGGTTTAATGAACTCTCAAAAATATTGGAGAGTGAACCTCAAAAAATGCAGATAATAGGATTCTTTATGTATGAAAACAAACAAGTAAAATTCCCCTTGGCTAGTTAGAAAGTTGCTAATAAGTATCAACAAGAGATTAAAATTGCCTTAATATTCCTAAATGCTTTAAAAATATTTTCTGTTTGTAATTAACCTCTTTGTATGTATATGCAGTACATGAAATTTGTTATGAAGGTGAGTTTGTTTTGTTTTTTTATTTAAATCACTTTTCAGTTTTTTTTATTGATTATCGAATCTGATCAAACTTAGAGTAAGTCAAAATTTCTGTACAAGGGGAAAAAACGTTTACTTCTCATCCCAACTAAAGGAATCAAATTCGTGTTTTTTTTTTCAGAAAATGCTTATCATTGGGTGTTATTATTTGTGATTTGCATCACCAGATTTTTCATTTACTTATTTTATTAGTGATCACACTTAGCTTCGGGTTTCAAAGTAGAATGTTGCTAAAGATGCCAAAATAGTCAGAAATGGCAATGGCTTATAGATATCTAAAAAAAATAGGTTTGTGGTACATATAAATTTCAAAGTTCTGAGTAGGCAGATATCATAAAAAAATACTTCCTGTAAAATTTAGAATAATTTGATTCTCAACTATCATTCTTATTGACTGACCAGTTTCAAATATTTGGCCTTCAATGTTCAAACAATTTTTTACCTGTCAACAAAGTATTCAATCGTGTCTGTTCATCTGTTTGTATGATTGCTTGCCAGTCCACATGATATCTCTAATAGTACTGAATGAATTTCAATGATATTTTATGGAAGGGTAAGAAATGGGTGAGAAAATAAAAGGTCTCAAAATTTGGGGGTGGATCCAGGAATTGTTCTGATTGATAGAAATTTTCCCATTATTTTTTTCGAACTTATGTTTATGTCTATTCTATTTTCAACATTTATGTGTGTACTCATGACTGTCCATAGGATATCTCCCAAAGTTCTCAATCAATTCCTATTAAATTCGGTGGAGAGATGGACAATAGGCTACAGGAGAACTACATGATATCGCCAAAGCTTGTGTCTGTTGACACGATATCTCTAAAAGCTCTCGATGAATTCCTATGGTATATTGTGGAAGGGTGAACAATAGGCTACAGAAGAACTAAATAAAGTTTCTCCCCTTACAACGTAGTTATATGCTAAAACCACATGTTATCGACAGAATATAATGGCTGTCTACAAAGTTTGTATCATTTTCCTGATGCTTCATTTTCCACGCTCCAATTGGTTGACTTATCACTCTGATGACTTATCATTTTGCTGTATCCGCAAAATAAAGGAAGACAATTCGAGGCTTTTCTTTCATACTTTATCAATTACGAAAACATAGGTTGACTTCTATTTTCTTAATTTAGTGTGATGTGGATATGTTTAGAATTAAAAATTTAAAACATGGAAAAAAAAGCATCCATTGTAAAATTTTCAAATGTACTATTTATTTATCATAGGATTCATTATTTAAAATATATATTTACTTGAGTACCGTCGCTCTTATCATTGGGCTGAATAGCTGTCGGTAAAACATATTTATTTATGTGTGAGATTTATGAAGAAAAAAAGATTTTGTAAATGATCGTATTTATACCGACACATATGATCATTTGTTAATTGAGTATTATTGACAAGAAAATGAATTCTATTTTCATTTTATTCCAGGTATTTAGATTAACATAAATAGGTAATTGTATGGTTTAACCACATAAAATTGGCAAAAGTCTATTAGTCATCAGTCTATAAGTCAGGCGCTAACAATACAATTTATGTATTTATTTGTTTTTCTTAGTTGAATTCTCTTTTGTATCTTTATTTTTTCACCATTTGTAACTTTAGCAAAAGCACAAACAATTACTTGCAATTTTTTTCATTTTTAAAACCTCTTTCAAAAAAGCAAGATTGATTTTTTTTTCTATTTAAATTTTTTAAGAATTTCAAATTTTTTCAAATTTTTGTAATAAAATAGAAACCCGAGTGAAACATGAGAAAACCAACTTTTCTGAAAATAACAAATTCCCTGACGGAAAGAGGGTCTTACAGATTGAAAGTCCAAAACATTAGATGCAAAAAATGTTTTTTCTATTTTTCTTGAGGTGGGTCTCTCAAATATCAGAAGTGCCATTTTTTTATATAGGAAAATTTCAGAAATTGATTTTGAAATAAATTTGGTATAATCAAAGAATAAATAGTGAAAATTTCATCAATTTATTTATAAGACTTTTCAATTTAGCGAGGTTGGTTGTAATTTCAAATCACAGTAGGGCAATGTATATTTTACAGATCAGTTTGATTCAACATGATGGCTCAGAGAAACAGTGAAGAGTTCACTCCTTTATATTTTGTGAGGATTGATCTTGTTCTTGTTACAATTGAAAAACAAAGTCAAATCCCAACTTAGAAAATTAACTGAAGATTGTTATTGTTACTGTTGTTTATACTGTAGAAGAGTTAGACTGGAGTTTGACAATTTAATCCTGGATTAAAAACTCTTACTGAGTTTAATATCAGCTCCACCCTTAGTATTATTGATCATTGAAATAAGTTTCTTTTAACTAGGTTTTGTTAAGCAGTAAAATAACCTGACACCATTCAATAAAGTACACAAGGTACTACCCAAAAGTTCAGGGAAATTGAACAGTGCATACAGACTAAATGTAATACAGACTTTTATCACTACCCTTTGTGTAATCTTTGTATACATGCTATAACGAGCTGCTTTGAAGAAGACGGTGGAAACTAGGTGTTAAGGTCTGTAATTTGAAAACATATGGCTTGGTTTGACTATTGCAGGGTGAGTACTTTCTATTTTTAAACAGCACTGCCTGTTCTGTTTCGAAATATTAAGTTTCCGTTTCTCTTGGTAAATTATAATTAATGAATTTCCCCGTTTTCCTCACTGGGATTTATCCTTATATTATGTGGCTGTCAATCCACTCAACCATCAATTGATACAAATTTTGAAGCTGATCTTTATACAATCATGGATACCACATGAATATTTTCTAAGCAACACGACTTTTTTCAAAGTTTCTACTAATCTATACATCAGTGTTAAATTAATAACCCTCAAAAATCTGTTTTCGACAAAGAATCAAGAAATAGTTTACAAACAAAACAAATACTGATTCATTCCTATACTTGAATGACTGATTAGACCTATAAAAGATTTAACTTTAACTGTCATACAGGAAAACCAGGTTATTAGCTTCTTATTTAGAGCCAACAATGATCAGATTAAAGATTTATGTAATGAGGCAAAAATAATGGCTCATCTAAATAGGATCACTTCCCATGAACAAAAGGTAACAGTGATACGTTCAGCGCTCTAAGGATGTCAATTAATGTTTTCGATATTTCACCTGTTAAGCACGAAACAATGTTAATGAACATCCCCTGTTTTGTAATCAATGCCTGGTCCTCATTTTATTCTCTGCACACTGCTAACACCTACTTTCCAGCAATATTGCTATAGTCACTGGGAATCCCCAGTATTCTATCTTCAGTGAACACATGCCAAAAAAAAAAACATTGATGGTGAATGAATTAAGAAAAAATTTCTCTGAATGATTGTTTAAAAAGAGAAAGGTTTACAATTCAGATATCAAAGCCATTTCTATTCATATATTTGAAAAAATCTTTTTCATGAATCCCTACTGGATATTTGACATCAGTTCGAAATTATAAATGCATTCTTCCATCAAGCAACTAATTTTTCATGTTTTTACAGAAGTGGGTCATTAGAAATTTGTATTATCGAGTGGTTTTAGCAATAATAATATACAATGAATACCAGAGGAATATGTAATTACAGTCAATGCTTAACATTTTGCTGAATTAAGTTCTCAAAGTCACTTGTCTATAATCAAATAGAATATTTTTTGATTTGAGAAAACCTCTCTGTTTTTAACTATTAGGTAAGTATTATTTAGGAGAATATTAGTAATCCTATTTTTGGGGGGTCATTATCATCATAATCATCATCATCAGTCTTTTAACGTCCGTCGTTGGACATAGACCTTCCCTAGGATTTGCCACACTTCTCTATCACGGGCATTGCGGAGCCAGTACTTCCTGAACTTGTCTAGCTTGTCTCTCCATCTAATATTCTGCCGGCCTCAGTTGCGCATGTGATCTCGGGGGATCCATGTCATGAGTCGTGATGTCCATCGGTTGTCTGCCATTCTTGCAACAAGGCCAGCCCACCGCCATTTGAGATTTCTAATGGATTCTATGATGTCCCCGACTCTTGTCTTTTCTCGGATGTACTGTGCTGAGGGTGTAGGGTTCAGTAATTCTTAACATTATGCTGTTCTAGAATCCTTATGCAACAGTTTTACTCTGGGATCCCACATTCTTTAAATCCAAGTCTCTATTGGTTCTATGATGATTTCTACCCTTGATTTCCAGAAGTGTATTCAGATTCTGATATGATTTGTAAGTATCATCTTCAAACAATATGATAGATCTGTTTCTGCAATGTTAGTTGGAACTTGACATTTTGAGTTGGGTTTTTTTCAGGCTATTAGGGTTGGCAGCTGTTAGAGGTAGAAACAAGCAAGGAACCTTTAAAGGTCTAAGGTGCATGTGCGCCAAAAAATACCTGTCTACACTGAACCTTTCAACTCTGCTGCACTTGTGGCAATATTCAAATCTATGAAGTCAAAGAGCATACCAGGTCTCTTTATATGGCTTTCGAAATCTTTGCTTTAAATACACAGATGTTTTGCATTGGAAAAGCTGCTGAGTAAAAGTTCTCAATCTAGTCCTTCAAAATATTCCACACAGTCTTATATACAGGTGCACATTCACATATACGCTGTGGCAGTCCCATGGTTGGAGTCATCCAAGGTGGTAACTTAGAGTGTCACTCCTCCGTCCAAAACTAGCTCTCCTCCCATGATATCTAGTAATCTTTTTGTAGAAATACTTTTCATGATTCATCATGAATCTCCCACATTATTGAGTGCAAAGACATTGGCCTACATTTATCATCAGCGTTCAATTTTTTGTGCATGGACTGTCCAAAAATGTAATCACTTCACCGACTCCCTATCACCAACCCTTCCAGAAAATTTCATAGAAATTCATCGAGAACTTTGGGGAATATTGTGTTGACAGACATGGAATTTTGGAAATTTGTGACATGGACATACAACTATGACATAAGGGAGATAATTGTACATGGATCCACACAAGAATTTAATCACTCATTGCGTAGAAAATCGTCCTTCTTTCTACAAATCTTCATAGTAATTTTTTGAGAACTTTCGGAAACGTCATATGGACAGTCTGGAACTTTTGGTGATATTATGTGGTGTAGACATACAACTGCAATGTTGGGGAGGCAATTGTGCATGTACCCGCCCCACAAATCAATCACTTCTTCTCTGGTCTATTGTCCACTCTTCCACTAAATTTCATTGAGAAATTTTGAAGATATTGTGTAGACTGTCATGAACATATGCAAAAACATAGCCCTTGATCCACCCCAAAACTCAACCAAATCTTTCTCATCCCATTGTTCTTCTTTTCACAAAATCTCATTGTAATTCATTGAGTACTTTCAGAGATATCATATGGATAGACAGATGTTTTCATAGGAAAAAAGAATTACCTAGAAACTATTTTAAAAATATTTTAGACAGTCATCTTGGTGTCTCCGCCTCCAATGATATCACCCAGAGCAGATCATCGCCTCCGGCCCCTTTTGGTCCACTACTGCAAATATATCTATATATAGAGATAGATATGTATGCATGTACATACTGTATATGCTTGTGTAAAAGTTGATCTCATGGAAAAATCACCTCCCTATTTTTCACCAAAAAATTTGGAATTTTCCATGTATCTCATAAGAAAGTTGACCCTAATTCTTCTCAGACAACAGATCAAAATTTGTGAATCAAAGTATTATCTAGAATGTTAGTGTTACAAATTAATTTTTCAACTATTTTTTTCATGATATACACATCAAATCGTATTCTACCTCACTGAGCAATCATAAATAAGGCTGTATTGCAATCATAAATGCTGATAGTTACATTCAATATTGACCTGCATTATGTAGATAAACAATTGCTCCTGAATCCAGTGGTGATGTGTATTTCTTAAGAAATGTTTCATTTTTGCTCTGTCTGCTTGCTGGTTGTGTAAACGGTCACTAGTAGCAACATAGCAAAGCCAAAATTCATAAAGATTATATCATTACCGGATCAGTATATCATACAATCATTTTTTATATAAGCTAGGCCAATATATATTTATCAGTAGTTCACTATTATTACCATTACGGTATATTTCGAATATTTAAAATCATGATTACACGAGTCTGTTCACCATTTGCAGATGTAAACAAAGCTAGGCTGGAATGCATTAATGATATAATATTACTATTCGTTTCATATAGTTAAATTTTTTCAACAGAATACTACTGATCTATTTTTTTTTCATTAATGCTTTGCTCTTATTTCACAGCATGACAGAATTTTGATTCCTTCCTGCCTTCAAGCACAATTCAGTTAGACGTGTGGCTCTTGGTGATCTGTCTCAGTTACGGTGATCAGTGAAACCTCTAGCTGAAAAAAATACCAAAAGCTTAAACTTTTAGTCTAAGCATTAAAAGATAGACGAGGGGAATTGGAGGGAAATGAGAGAATACGTCACAAAAATTCTTGAAATTTTATAAGAGCTATGTGGCTTTATTTATGTGCTTTGTTAGTTGTATGTGCATTTCGATTGGTAGAAACATTGCTATTACTGCAATTCATTGTTTGTTATTCTTATTTGTTCAGAGACCATTTGGGCTTCTTCTTATTCATGCAGTGTTTCAGATTGTATTGTGAATTTTAACCCCTTAAAAGTAATATCTATGTTAACAGTCAACCCCCCAAAAATAGTGTGAAAAATTCAACTTTCATATGAGTATATATATACATATATATATGTATACGTGTGTTTATATACATATATATATATATATATATATATATACATATACATATATATATATATATATATATATACATATACATATATATATATATATATACATATACATATATATATATATATATATACATACATATATATATATATATATATATACATATACATATATATATATATATATACATACATATATATATATATATATATATATATATATATACATGCATACATATATATATATATATATATATATACATATATATATATATATATATATATATACACATATATATATATATATATATATATATATATATATACATACATATATATATATATATATATATATATACATACATATATATATATATATATATATATATGTGTGTGTGTGTGTGTGTGTGTGTGTATCGTATATATGTGTGTGTTTGTGTGTGGATATATATACATTTATATGTGTGTGTATATATACTTATATATATGTATGACTACATAAATTTATAAACAAGTATATGGAAGAGTCAATGAAAAAAACATTTATTTTCACAAAAAATTCATCTTGTTACTATGTTTCAGGCTATGGACTTGTTGATCCGTCATTTTATACATACAAGTTTTTTCCCATTATCTGAAAGTAGGGCATTCCTATAAAAACATCCCATTTGGAGTTAAGCAAAAAAAACCTTTACCATTAATTTTGAGTGTTCTCAGACCACAAAATAGTGATAATATTTTAGGTTGGATCATGGATGGAAGGAGGTAAGAGAGAAAGGAATGGGTGTATGCTGACTCTATAACAGCTCACTGCAAAACAAACATTGCTATTTCAACTGTTTTTTTATAAAAGCAGATAAGTTGCATAAAGCAAACTTTTGAAAAACCTGTATGTATACATGTAAGTATGTATACTGTAGTCGCTAAAGAAATCTGCACATGAAAAATCTAAAAATGAAACTGGACAAGTAGAAGTTTGTTTGGGTTAGATTGATTTCCTGCTGAATGAAGGGCAGAAGAGAGTCATCATACATCTGGCAGACACCTACATCTCTAGACAAGGAAGAGTTGTTGTCTGTGCAACAAGAACTGTCCATTTAAGAGGGCATGTTTTTGACCTCTTGATCTGGAAGGTTTCTTGTCATTTCTAGCTGCTTTTGGAGTCCTATAATTCTACATCTGAGAGCCCTTTTGTGATTGTGCATGCTCACGATTGAAGAGAGATCCCATGTCTTGGGCCCAGCTACAACGGAAGTTTCTATGATTTTTATGGTACAGAATTCTGATGTCAGTTTATGACCTGATGAAAACTTTTGTAAAGAATATTTTGTTATCCTCATTGCAACATTCTGTTGGAGAGAAGTGATTTTTTTCTTCAATGCATTAGCTGAAATGGTAGGATTGTTCATCAGGTTGAGTTAGTAAAAATATACTAACAACAATAACGATTAACTGAGCCATGGTAAAGCAAGTAGATAATCCAGTATTTATTCCTAGATCACACCAAAACAAAATACGATGTCATGTTGACCTATATCTTAATACTTTTGTACTTATACCTTCATTTTGAATAATCTTTGACTTCTTGTCTTTATTTATGGAAATGTAATGTCATCTCACAATATTCTCTTCTTTCTCTCTGCAGAAAAACTATGCAGTTTGATGACTTACTACGAAGCACTGGAGAGTATGGAAGGTACCAAAAGCTTAAAATCAACCTTACTTTTGCAGTTGGAGTCACAACAACATGGGTTGCTTACAACATGATATTTGTGACCAGGATGGTGGAACATCATTGTCGACTGCCCATTGTTAATGAATCAGATGTATTTGTTAATATAAGCGCAGATGATTTGTTCAATTTGTTCATACCACAAGATGATAGCTGCCACATGTATCAGCAAAGAGATATTGAAAAACTCATGGTTGCTATGAATTATAATATTTCTGAAGTTCTGGATAATGTATACACTCTACAGAAGTCTCCTTGCCAATATGGATGGGAGTACCCAGGGAGAAGGAAAACAATTGTTTCTGAGGTAAGATCCCTATCGAATTTCTATGTTTGATTTGTACACTAAATTTTGATATCTGATATGAACATATTATTCAAGTTGTGGGGCATTTGACATTGGTTTTTATTAGATTTCTTGAACAATATAAGGGTTCCATATGTATATATCTGTATATATATATATGTACACACATGGTACATATAGAACAAATCAGGTTTGCAATATAGCATAATATAATGTAATGTAAAGTATATAATGTAACTTACAACCACCAGCAAAAACATACACACTACTAAAAACAATGAAACAAAATGAAAAACTCCTCTCACTCATAGCAACACCCACAAGACTCTCACTGAAGAAGCCCAAAGAGGGCAAAAACATAAACTTGTTTGTGTAGCAAATCCACCTCCTATTATGTATATATATATATATATATATATATATATATATATATATATATATATATATACACATGAACATACCATATACCAACAATGCATCATTTTCCACTGATTTTGGACTTTTCACAAATTGTCAGTTTAATTCAGTTACAAGTCATCTGTTCATCATTTTGAAGACCAATCTAAACTCGAAATGTTCAAAATACTGCAAAGATATCAGCTGATAATGCATCAATACATTTTTTGTAAATATATATATATATATATATATGTATGTGTGTGTGTGTGTGTGTGTGTGTATGCATATATATATATATATATGTAGGTATGCATGTATATATATATATATATATATATATATATATATATATATATATATATATATATATATATATATATATATGAGCTATACCTCTGCAATGATATCACCTGTTCTACTCAATATCCAAAGTAAAAATAGAGCTGATCACTTGAATAAACAACTCTTCAAGAATTGTAGGTGCTATCTAATATTTCTCACATCTTCCATGATAAAAGCTAACCTTAATTCTTTAATTTCTTTTCCAAATAAATATGAATATCTCATTTTGTGAAATATTTTGAAAATAGGATTTTAAAAGATTTTTAAGACATGTAAAATAGCTGACTTTTGTAATGGATATTGATTCAAAAATCATTTGTAAAGTCTTATTGAAAACTTTAAAGAAACCATCGCTGTTTTTCTGTTATCTCTGTATCCTTATAACATCACCATGTGGATGCTGGGTGTAAAGTTTGACAATTGATTTTATATATTCCTTGCTTTCTTTTTAGACCATTTCTCAGTTGGTTGAACATGCAAATTTTCCAATGACTTAACATAGTTTGACATTAGCTGAGGAATTGGTTAATCAGAATATTGCTGAAATAACAAAGAACAAAATAATGAAAAAAAAGATCTAAAAAAATACAAATTACTATGTATTGAAAAATATATAAAAGATGAAAGATTTTGAAAATGATGGGCTGCTTCCAGCACAAAATTTGTCATCAGAATCTGTCAAAAGTCAACATAGCACCTTAGTCATAGCTAAGGGGTACAAATAGCAAGCTGTCTGGATACACAGTGGGGTCTGATCAACCCTTGTTTAGTTACCTTGGGGAGGGTGTATGGAGTTCAGATACCTGAAACACCTGAGGATCCTTGGAACATCACTGAAGATGTGTTCAGACTGGGGCATCAACATATATCAATCCTTTCACAAACCATTACTTATAGAACTACAAGCAGATCTTCTCCCTTTCCTTAATATACTGGAACCATTCATATTAAATGACATTCTTGCAGTCAGTATTAATTCAGGCCATTTATTAGATATACATGATCATCTTGATCTCAAATTCAAACCTGTACGTAAATATGAAACTGTCATCATAGATTTTTATTTTCCTTTCAAATTTGGTTGACTTTGTCTTGATATTCAATCACATTAATATAAATGATTAAGCTAGTTTCAACAAGTTTTGTTACATTCGAGAGACCACTTAACAAGTTGTATGACAGTTGTTGGAATGACATTACAATGACGCATTTTGATAAATTAATCACATTAATTTCATGACGTATTTTGTATGTAAGTTTTTTTTTAGAATGCTGTTATATGTCTAACTTGTTTAGACAGCTCATCTATCATTGGGTCACTGCATTTCCCAAGGATAATTTAGTGCATAAAAATACAAGTTTTGAGTCCCAAAGAAGTCGTAAGTGATAGCAATAAACAATCTGATTAAGAACTCATCATCATCATCATCTGTCTTTTAACATCCATCATTGGACACATACCTTCCCCAGGATTTGCCATACTTCTTTATCATGGGCATCATGGAACCAATACTTTCTGAATTTGTCTAGTTAGTCTCTCCATCTTGTATTCTACCAGCCTCAGATGCACATGTGATCTCTGGGGATCCATTTTGCGATTCGTGATGTCCATTGAATGTCTGCCATTCTTGCAACTTGACCAGTCCATTGCCATTTGAGTTTTCTAAAGGATTCTATGATGTGTCAGACTCCTGTTTTCTCTCGGATGTAGTGTGCTGTCTT